>CM022702.1:27405263-27530263 GCA_012295165.1 Asparagus setaceus
TTTATTTTATTATTTTCATTCTCACTTCACGGAGAATATCAATTCATTGATAACTCATGAATGATAATGTTTGGTAAGCATGAATGAAAAGTGAAAATTACATTATATTCCCACTCATTCCCGCGTACCAAACGAGACGTAAAGGTTGAGATACTTTGAATGCACATTTAATATCATGTACCGGATCCACTGGATACTTTCTCGTTAAAGAGATTGGTAAAAGCAGAAAAAACTGAAAAGTTAACAAGCCACAGGGGCTCAAATAGCAACTTAAGAATTTTGGAGGACTTAATCAGAATATAAAGATACCGAGGACTAATACAAAAAATATATGAGATTTGAAAACATATCTTACAAATCCTAAATTTAACCCTAGCGGAGTTACCTCTCTCTCTCTCCAGCATCACAGCAGGGACTGAAATAAACGGCGTTAGGCTATGGCCAACGACGGCGACTGGCGATGGAGGTCAACAATAGCGATCGGAAGCGGTGGTCGATGGTCGGCGGCAGTTACCGACGCCGGCGAGGGGGGAGTTGAGAACAAAACGACGATCATTAGTTAATTATTGGTTTAATTAATAACATTAGTATAAGTTACAAGGATTTAACAGCCTTATTTTATAATAATTTCATCTTTTATGGAATTTTTCCGTTGATGAAAAAAACGTCGTTGTGATCCATCGCATTGCCTACCAACTGTTCAGTTTAATGCCGATGAGAAAAGAGTCCGAAGGAAAAGGATCTCTTGCCATAGCCGACCCGACCCGACCCGTTTTGCTCTTGAAAACAGGAGTCTTTTTTTTTTGGTAAGAACTCTTTTAAACTCCTACTCCTACTTGTATTCATATTATTGTTCAATTATTTATTTAACTTATTTATTATAATTGTTTTCCAACACAGTTTTCATCTTATATATTACACTAAAATTGTTGTTCTACGTCCCGGCTTTCTAATTCCCTTCTCCTCAATCTCGAAACCGAGGTGAGTTTAATTTGCTGCCTCTGTTTTAATGCACATTGAAAACTTGTAACTCTTTCTTTTATATTTTTTTCTTCTTTTTTCCCCTTCGATTTTATCTTCGTCTTTAACTAATTCTCTTCTAATGGTAAAAACACATATCTTTGAACCCATTTACAGTACATCCTAGCTTGCTAAAATTATTAAAATTCCTCCCATCTATAATCTAATATATTTGTTGCTTTTTTCTTACATTAGATTTGAATTTTTATTGGTTTTCATGAATTTTTATTCGTTGTCTGTTCGATTGAAGACGAGAAAAGTATCACATACACCCTAGTTCAGTGTAGTAAATGTGCATCTAAGGAATACCAATCTTGGACCAATGTATGAATCACGAAGTTCAAAGATCTAACGCCTCGTTTGGTACGCGGGAATAGAGTCAAGTGAGAATGGAATGAAGATAGGAATGAAATGGAATTGATGTGGGAATGGAATGCTCATTTCCATTCTCATGCTTGGGTGTGATTAGAGAATTAAGTGGAAATATCTTTAAGAAGGGTATATCCATAATTTATTTTATTATTTTCATTCTCACTTACGTGAGAATATCAATTCATTGATAACTCATGGGGAATGATAATGTTTGGTAAGCATGAATGAAAAGTGAAAATTACATTATATTCCCACTCATTCCCGCGTACCAAACGAGACGTAAAGGTTGAGATACTTTGAATGCACATTTAATATCATGTACCGGATCCACTGGATACTTTCTCGTTAAAGAGATTGGTAAAAGCAGAAAAAACTGAAAAGTTAACAAGCCACAGGGGCTCAAATAGCAACTTAAGAATTTTGGAGGACTTAATCAGAATATAAAGATACCGAGGACTAATACAAAAAATATATGAGATTTGAAAACATATCTTACAAATCCTAAATTTAACCCTAGCGGAGTTACCCCTCTCTCTCTCTCTCCAGCATCACAGCAGGGACTGAAATAAACGGCGTTAGGCTATGGCCAACGACGGCGACTGGCGATGGAGGTCAACAATAGCGATCGGAAGCGGTGGTCGATGGTCGGCGGCAGTTACCGACGCCGGCGAGGGGGGAGTTGAGAACAAAACGACGATCATTAGTTAATTATTGGTTTAATTAATAACATTAGTATAAGTTACAAGGATTTAACAGCCTTATTTTATAATAATTTCATCTTTTATGGAATTTTTCCGTTGATGAAAAAAACGTCGTTGTGATCCATCGCATTGCCTACCAACTGTTCAGTTTAATGCCGATGAGAAAAGAGTCCGAAGGAAAAGGATCTCTTGCCATAGCCGACCCGACCCGACCCGTTTTGCTCTTGAAAACAGGAGTCTTTTTTTTTTGGTAAGAACTCTTTTAAACTCCTACTCCTACTTGTATTCATATTATTGTTCAATTATTTATTTAACTTATTTATTATAATTGTTTTCCAACACAGTTTTCATCTTATATATTACACTAAAATTGTTGTTCTACGTCCCGGCTTTCTAATTCCCTTCTCCTCAATCTCGAAACCGAGGTGAGTTTAATTTGCTGCCTCTGTTTTAATGCACATTGAAAACTTGTAACTCTTTCTTTTATATTTTTTTTCTTCTTTTTATGGATGTGGCGGTTCTAATATTGGTTTCGTGTTGATAGAAGCGAGAAGAGAACTTTTGAGGACAAATAGAGGGTTTGCTTTGTTCCTGTTTGTTGCAATGGGCGGGAGTAAGAATCAAATTCAATTTTCTTTAAAGATGATTTTTTTAATAATAAACTTTTCTGTTCAGTTTCATGCATAACCCTGTATTTATTTTGTTTTGATTTTGATTTTGTTTTTGTCGAGCAGGCAGGTTATCAGTGAAGAGTACAGCTTACGCAAGGCAGGCTGAATTCTACAAGAAGGACCAGTCAAGGCTTGGTAAGTTTGAAAACTTATGGAATATATTTTCTAGTCATTGTAATTGTCTAATTATAAAAGAATGATTTCATGCGTATAAAAGTATCCAGTAGAATTTGCACGCTATAGTTATCATAATAATTGGTCCTTAGAGGTTCAAACCTACCATCCAAAGAAATTATTGATCTTGGTTTGGTTGTTACTTTGCCAGTTGCCTCTGATCACATATGTGACATGAGTATAGGCGAAGTTTAAAGCTATTAATTTAGAAATTCTCAAATAAGATCGATAAGAAAAGAAAAGAAAAGAAAAGGATAATTTACATAAATTTAATGTGGAACATATTTAGTACAAGACTTTTTTCCAGTTAAAATTTCAGCTAACGTAATAACATGGTAAACCATATAGTGTGTAAAGCCTATATCTGTTTAGTAATGTTTTGGGGATATCTCTTTCCCTCTCTCGGAGCTATTCAGAAAAGATCACTTTATTTTTAATTCGATTAAGCTAGTAGAGTTGAAATATGGATCTCAATTTTAAATCAGTGTTATCTTTCTCTGCCAATTTCTAAAAGTCAGAGTTAATATCTCTGAATAATCATAACAGCTCTTCCTCTCTCCTTCTCTAATAAGTAGAGAGACATAAGTTTCTAATCGTTTGGTTTTGGTTAGAGCAACTATATTCATATAACTCTTATAGTGAAATGTCTAATTAGTGTTTTTTGATAAATTGATATCATGCAGAGAAAAACAAGCTTGTTACCTGGGACCCGTTTTATAGTGAAGATGGTTTGTTGCTTTTGGATCCGTTAGATACCCAAGATGATGAGAGCATAAGTTCAAAAAAATTGGGGCCTGATAACAGGTTGTCTTGGGTTCAAGCCATGAAAGGAGGACAAATGGGTAAAAAGTTCACTAAGAAAGACGGTAAAAATTCTGCATCGAAAAAATGTGTGAGGGCTCAAGTGTCAAAGAAGGAAAAAAGATGCAACTATTTCCATAGAAAAGAGAGTACAAGTTATGCACTTAAAGGTAGAGTGAGGGTTCAAGGCCTAGAAGGGGATCAAGAGTCCACTTATACCTCAGATGAAGAGAACATGAATTTTTCATCAGAAGAAGATACAACATTTTCACCACGACCAATCCAAAAGATGAGCACTCTGCGTTTTGGATTACTTGTTGAGGCTCTCGAAAACAAGAGGTATTTGTCTTTATGCTCAGAACTATATATTACATGGAAATTGCGCTCCCATGATTGTCTTTGGAATTAGGTTCCCCTTTTGAGGTTGCTTCCAACTTCATTCATGCAAATATGTAATATTCACCATACACATATGCTCACACAAATCAACATACACAGACGTAAATCATGGACCCTTCATTTATACTTTGCACTTGATTTCTTTACAATGCTTACCAAGTTTCCACCTAGAAGCACCATATTTTTGACACTTAACAAGTCACTCTTCACCATTCCAGAACAACATGCAATGAAACAGACATATTTCAATCTTTTCATTCAAGAGGCCAATGTCCCGAATCAACTTTTTTGCCTTATCATAGGAATCGGGCGAAGTAGATTCACCGATAAATAGCTTCTCTTTCAACAATTGCAGCAACATATTGAATAATTTGTTGCTCCATCTATTAGTGTCTTTTATATGAAGTAATTTTACTAAGGCAATTAACTTTGAACATTTGTAGCCTTGATACAAAGTTTTCTCAAGAGTCATCTAACAAACTGTAAAATTGTTTTACTTTTCCGTTTGGTTCTTGCTAAAACATGACACGATGACCCATTATTGTCATCAATTATATCAACAATTGATGAATTAGGGAATAAATCTACAATCATTGCTTGCATTTTGTCATCATTGTCACTTTCTTCTACCATGTCTTCATGTCCTTTGTCGGACTCCAATATGAGCTCACCCTTTCTTTCCTTATGATGACTCTAAAATTTATAGCTTTTAATAAGTCCGTCAACAATCAGATAGGTCTTTAATACTCAAGGTTACTAGACATTGTTGCACTTAACACATGGGATCAGATTTCAAAATATTTGTTCTTTCGTTTGGAACTATCTTTCACCTAATTTCTCATGTACATAGTTCAAAAACCTGTCAAGCCTCCCTTCATAGTCTAGATTAGTTTTATCATCATCAACAAGGTTAATTCAATTTACATTGGCTGCCATTTCAAGTGATAGACTAAAATTATCTAAGAAAACTGAAGTATTTCAATAACCACGTCAAAACCTAAAAACTAAACCAAATGGTTAATTCACCTTTTGTAATTCAGATTTGCAGCTATATAGTTGTTTAAGACTAAACCAAATAAGATCAAAGGGTTCAGATGAGTCAAAAGGGGAAAGCAAGTGTCATTATTTTGTTGTGCATAGGGCTTTTGAATCTCTGGATCTCTCTCACCCAAAGGGCTATAATATAACCAGCATCAGTAATCACACAAATCAACATACACAGACGTAAATCATGGACCCTTCATTTATACTTTGCACTTGATTTCTTTACAATGCTTACCAAGTTTCCACCTAGAAGCACCATATTTTTGACACTTAACAAGTCACTCTTCACCATTCCAGAACAACATGCAATGAAACAGACATATTTCAATCTTTTCATTCAAGAGGCCAATGTCCCGAATCAACTTTTTTGCCTTATCATAGGAATCGGGCGAAGTAGATTCACCGATAAATAGCTTCTCTTTCAACAATTGCAGCAACATATTGAATAATTTGTTGCTCCATCTATTAGTGTCTTTTATATGAAGTAATTTTACTAAGGCAATTAACTTTGAACATTTGTAGCCTTGATACAAAGTTTTCTCAAGAGTCATCTAACAAACTGTAAAATTGTTTTACTTTTCCGTTTGGTTCTTGCTAAAACATGACACGATGACCCATTATTGTCATCAATTATATCAACAATTGATGAATTAGGGAATAAATCTACAATCATTGCTTGCATTTTGTCATCATTGTCACTTTCTTCTACCATGTCTTCATGTCCTTTGTCGGACTCCAATATGAGCTCACCCTTTCTTTCCTTATGATGACTCTAAAATTTATAGCTTTTAATAAGTCCGTCAACAATCAGATAGGTCTTTAATACTCAAGGTTACTAGACATTGTTGCACTTAACACATGGGATCAGATTTCAAAATATTTGTTCTTTCGTTTGGAACTATCTTTCACCTAATTTCTCATGTACATAGTTCAAAACCTGTCAAGCCTCCCTTCATAGTCTAGATTAGTTTTATCATCATCAACAAGGTTAATTCAATTTACATTGGCTGCCATTTCAAGTGATAGACTAAAATTATCTAAGAAAACTGAAGTATTTCAATAACCACGTCAAAACCTAAAACTAAACCAAATGGTTAATTCACCTTTTGTAATTCAGATTTGCAGCTATATAGTTGTTTAAGACTAAACCAAATAAGATCAAAGGGTTCAGATGAGTCAAAAGGGGAAAGCAAGTGTCATTATTTTGTTGTGCATAGGGCTTTTGAATCTCTGGATCTCTCTCACCCAAAGGGCTATAATATAACCAGCATCAGTAATCATAGAAGTCTACAAAACATAAATACACCAATTCAATAGCAATCATAAAGTCTATCAGACATAAATACACCAAATTCAACAGCAGACTCATACTTTCTGATAAGTAGGCAACATATCCCAGTATCTGTCAACATAGAGTTTAAGAAAAAAACATTATTATTTTAAGACATCACAAGCTAATTCTAGAATTACAATTTGACATAAACGACATAAAAACAATATGCAAGCTAATTAATTCATTTAACATAATATGATCTTAATGTAGAGCCTATTCAAGACCAAGATTAAGTATCACACACCTAATAACTCCTTAAATTAAGTTTACAAAATATCATATATTTAGTATAACCAAATCAAATCTGCCCCAAAATCCTAATGTTGATAACTCCAAAACCATAACATACCCTCACTTAATTTTGCAAGACAACGATTTCAGCTTTCAGCATACATACAAAATATAATTTAAAGGAATTATGGAAACAATTTTACTGGGAACATTAATACCAGGTATATTAAAGCTTATGCATTCAGACTACCAAATCAATTGACACTAAAATCGATCAAACTTTTCTTGACAAAAAATATGTTAGATATAATATCTTCTACAACAGATGCATCACAACATTATTTCTAGTAGATAAGTGTCGGTAGTCGTGTCCTGCATCTCATTGAGCATCCAAATAACATTGTATGCGATCAATTTGATAGAAGAAATTTTTTTATTATACTTTAATTATATGGACTAAAATCACTTAGTAGTAAGGCTACATGATAGATGGTGCTATAATTCTATTGCAATACAAATTTTTTCTAGATAAAGCGAGAGGCGATTATGGAAAAACATAAGGATTTGAAGCAAGAAAATTTGGAGCATATTAGACCCACAAATAGTTAATTAATAAGAGAATATTTAATTAACAAGAGAATAATTAATTAACAAAAGGATGAATAAAACCCTAATTATTTTTAAAGCCCTAACAGAATTTTCTTAAAGCGTTACAGGTTAAATCCCTAGAAACTAAACCTAAAATAAAATAAATTAATGTAAAAGATTTATATCTTGGATCTGCATGGTACACATAGAGAACAAAAGAGTTTCACTTGTCACTTCTATAGATAGAATAAGAGGTATGAACGTTGGTGAAGGAGTAGGAGGTGGTTTCACGGTCGGCGAAGAGTTGTCATGGCTATGAATAAGTGGTGTCACGTAGGTCAGAGGAGGAGGTGAAGGTGCGCAACGAGAAATAGGTGGAGTAGGCGCAGCTAGAAGGAGGAGGTGGAGTAAGCGTGGCGAGGAGGAGATAGAGTGAGAAGGAGGACGCAGAAGACTTTTAAGTGATGCAAAGGAGAAGAGAAGATAACTTTTTTCTCTTTTGCGCCTGGGTTTAGCCATGTGCAAGAGAAATTAGAGAGACAGAGATTGAGGCTATGTAATGAACACGGAATAGATATAATTGATGACAAACCTTGCAAGTGATATTCCCAAAAAAAAAACTTTTAGGCGGGAATTGTACTTAGTGGGTTAAGGATAAACCTTATTCCTAATAGGAGTAAAAACTATAACAAAATAAAATGTCTCTTGACTTGAAGTTTAAGTTTACTTTCATTATATTGATATAGAAATGTTGTATCGAAAATCTATTACAAAAACTTTTAGACTGGAATTGTAATTAGTGGGTTAATGATAAAACTAGGAGTAAAAACAAGAAAATAAAATGACTTCATGACTTCCAGTTTATATTTTCTTTCATTATATTAATATAAATCTTGTATGGAAAATACATGATATTAAATATTACTGGTGCTATAAATGTCGTTTATTGTTACTAATGATTATATGCAAGTTGGGTGTAGATGTACGATGAACTTTATTAGGTCGAGATACCTACTCATTTGTGATGCCTAACAGAATAACCCCATTTTTACCCAAAAGCATTGGTCATTTCTTTCTCTATCGAAGAGAAGAAACTAGTCTCTGAGATGCTTCTTGCTGAATATCTTTTGTGATGGTTTTATCTTCAGTGGGCCTTGGTGTTTATATTGTCAGAATTCTCTATACTGGTATCTCAATTTTTGTTTAATCTAACCAATTTCTTTGTTGGTTTGTGATGAAGGGCTTCTATTAGAGAGAAGGCTCTGTTGGAGCTTGTGGATACATTTGAAAGAGGCGTGCTTCAGGAGCAGTTAGAAACCTGGTTAGCCTCATCTACAACTAAATTTAAGAACAGATTTCGGCAATTTTTCAGCTAGTTAGCTAGTTAATTCTTATAAATGGGTTGTTTAACACACTGTCTTAACCAATTTGATTCTTGACATTACAATTTAGTAAAGAAATGGTTGTATTGGATTAAAAGTTTTCTAATATATGCCTTGTTAGTTAACCTTTAGAAATTTATTCTTCAAGAATACAAGTCACTTATCATATCAGAGTTATGTAAAATACATTGTTTATCAGTTTTCTTGAACTAACATATGTTGCTACTGAAGTGTGAGGAGACTAGTGATCTGTATGTTCCTAGTACTTTTCATCCACAACTAATGCAAATTGATCGCAGATCTGTCAATACTTGACACACACTGCTAATAGTTAAGGGTTGTTTTTCACTAACTCCTCGTACATACTACTCCATTCTACATGCTCCTATTACAAAAAAACAAAAACAAAAAAAAAACAAAAAAAAAGCAAAAAAAACAAAACAAACACAAAAACCGAAAAAAAAAACATCTAAGAACTTGAAATGGGGTGCGTATCATATGTTTCATTATCTTAAAAAAAATTGCATAATTAAAATTTAGACTCCTATAGTTGATTGGTTCATTACCTTATGTTGAAAAATTGCACATAATAAAATGATTTTAAAACTCCTACAACCGATTGATTCATTATCTTATGTCGCACTCTGCTTAGACAACAAATCTGTAATTGGTATCTTATTTTGGAAAATTAAGTAACACCAGTTAGACACAGCTCACATGTTTTCACAAAATGCACTAACTTTACACACATATTTATTGTGGAAGGCTCATGTAAAGCGTAATTATAAATCCTTCTCTGGAGTATGAAATGTTAGATGTATAATTAACTATAATAATATACTAGCTAGGCAGATGCCAATCCTTCCAGTTATCTGGGATACGTAAAGTTTTAAGGATATAATGCTAGAAAAACCTAGGAAAGACAAAATGAGGTTAGTGTAACCTCAGCCTGAGAAGTGTTTGACTGTGAGATCTATCTCTTTCTTGTGTTGTGTGCCACTAGCAGTTATCAGAAATTTGCTTAAACTACAAATTACTTTGTTCCCATAGACCACATATTTTAGTTAGTGTAATCTTTGACAATGTGTGGTTCAGTGAATCTGTTTTTTAGTTAAAGATCATGGATTAGTATCAAATCCATTTCGAATCTAAATTTACATTTCAAAGCAATTGTGAGACTGCTTGTTACTTTCAGAGAGTTGGTAATTGTTATTGCTACTTGTTAGTAGCACTATGTATATTATAGTCTAACTTATCATATTTCCAGGTGCATAACAATATTTTATGGATGTCTTAACTCATTTTTTGAGGGATCAGTTTCTGAGTCCTGTTTAGCTTCGCGTGTTATCGGTAATTCTTCAAACCTTCAATAAACTTGCTTTTAAGTTTACTTTTCTCCACTCATTCTTACTGCATACTGTTTCTGTTTGAAGGATTTTTGGCCATCACTGTTGGTGCTGTGAGTGATTCTCGTGAAATGATGCAAAATTCAATTCCAAGACTTTCTCTGGCTTTGGAAGCCAACTGTGAATTGCTTAGTTTGTCGGTAAGTGTGATATTGCATTGTTATTAGACTATGTTGGCTATCAATTTCAAGGGGAGCACTTCTTACTCTTTTCATTAACAATTTGGATAGGTTCTTGATTGCTTAGCAATCACAACCTTTTTTGGGGCAAATGAAGTGGATGAAGTGGAGACTTCTATGAGCATCATGTGGGAGATATTTCATTTAACATCTTTCTCTAAGGTATACAATCATAGCCTATATTTCACATGAAACATACAATTGTTGGACATCAGTGAGATGCATAAGCTATAATTTTTTATTATTATCTATATTTTCATACAATTTATTTCTAATAATAACATCGAAAATACTCATTATGTAGCCTGGAGAGATGAACGAGCTTTCTGCTGCTGTACTAGCAAAGGCAATATCTGCATGGTCCCTTCTTTTAACAACAATTGATAGTTGGAGAATAAGTCAACAATTATGGAAGGGGTAAGTGGAGATGAAAATGATTATTCATTGTTATTATTATTACAGTACTATTATCACCATTTTCTAGTGGTACTCTGATAATCTTTGTCTTTCTAATGTCACTCCAGGTCAATTTCAATCTTTTTTACTTTACTAGACGATGATGATTGTGGGGTTCATATTGCTGCTGCTGAAGCTATTGCTGGTATTATTGAGACAAATAGGCTAGATAAGTTTACGAGAAAAGGTGATGTGGACATCACAGAGATAAGTAGTAAAATTAAGAAGCTAGTAGACAAAGCAAAAGGTAGTCCAATGGAAGATCTTAAAAGAGCGAGGGAAATGCTTGAGCCAATTTTGGAGTTCCTTGAGGTTTGTGTTTCATACATAATCAGTATAGTATAGTTGTTTTTAACACCATATATTGCATATTGTGTGGTAACTAATTCTTGAATTATTATTGATATCCAGACAGGCAAATATCATGTGGAACCAATAGATATTCCAAATATGCGTGACCCTCTGGAAGTTTCAACAGCTACAAAGTCTATAGAGGTTGGAATTTGTTTACAGTTACCAACTTTCTCCAATACTGCTCTGCATGTCCTTATTTAATATTTTGCTTATGTTTGTTGGTTAACAGATAAAGTTCTTTAACTCCTTTCTTGGATGGAGTGGCTTCCTCAAGCATATGCAGGTATATCTTTAATATTTGCACAAAGTAACTTCCTCCTCCTTAAGGTGAACTCTCAACTTCCCCCCTAGAGCCTAGAGCCCTAGAGTATCAATTTTCCAACGCCCCCAAAACCCACCCCAAACCAAAAAAAAACTATGAATATGCTCAATATGGTCATTTTGTAAGCTCATAGTCAAATATTTAATAGATCAATGATGGGACAGTGTTTTTTTGCATTTCTTCATGGGGTTTCTATCCGTTTGTCTCCTTTCACCCCAAACGTAAAAAAAGAACATTGTTGTGTAATCGATCTGTTAAATATTTGGCTGTGGGCTACAATGAAATAACAACTTTGGAAACATACATATATGTTTTTTTTTTCTTTTTTTGGGGTGGGGGTGCTGGGGGTTTGGAGAATAGGCAAAGTGATACTTTAGGGGGGACGGTGAGAGTTCACCGATACTTTTAAGGGGGGGTTGGTCATTTTGTCCTTAATATTTATTTATTTTAAATTTAACTATGCATCTTTGGTGTATTGCAAAGGCTCTCATATTCATTATTTCTTGAATTTATTTGTTTATTTTAAACTTTTCCTCCCACCTTTCAGGATAATAAAGTGCTTCATGATATATTTGGCTGCGAAGTAGGGAAAATAGAGAATGCAGTTATTGAGGAAAAGGTATGTTTTTATATTCAAGCATCTTCTAGGATCAAACTTTTGTTTTGCTATTTTGTTCCTATTCTAATTCAATCCAATAGTTGGGTGAGCAATGAGCAAAAGATCTCTAAAGTATTTTACAATATTGTGGTTAAAGGAAGCCACTGTTACAATGTGGGTGCTCCTTAAACAAATATTCTTATCCTTAAAATTTAAACACTTTCAAAGTGTTAATCCATACAAAAGAGTCGGCTAAAATTTCTCATACAAAGAAGTGTTCTAAGCATTAAATGTCAATACTTTTCAACTTACCCTCTTGGACACTCCGTGATTAATACTCTTTCTTTATCCATTTTTATTGCGCCCATTATCTATTCATTTTCATCATAGACAAATTTTAATTATATTTCTAACAATGATAGATTTTAGCTATGCTTTCAAAATTTTAAATTTCTATACTTTCAAAATGCAGCCAGCTGCAAATGTTAGAGATAAGTATATCTTCCTGATGAAGCTAGAAAAATCTAGTAGAGTTTAAGTTACTGATTCAGATTGACCCATTATGTTGGATTAAATCTGGGATTCTGGTTAGAGGCTCTAATTTAGAGTTCAAGAATGTTAGACCTTCGAAATCCGTATAGCATAAAATAAAATGACAATAAAATTTTTGAAAGTTAGATCTATTGCTTCTTTCTCCATGCACATGAAAATTTGAGTCAATATATCTGAAAGTCTTATAACTCTGTTTACATATTTTTGATCTCTTTCATATATAATTCTGCAAACTCGATCCAAAAGCAATAGAAAGCGCCTAAAAATTAAAGAGGGACTGCTGAATATTTTAAATAACCGTCACATCTTATAAACGCTATATAGTAAATCACACTATTGTTTTCCATAAAAATTATATAGTAAATAACACTACCGTTTTCTTTATATTCGTTTATATATTGGAGTAGTTATCTTTCCTTTTAGATTACAATTGACGACTCATGCCTGCTTGTTAGAAGACAGAAGTTGTTGGTTTTTAGATTGTTTAAGCCAACTACGAGCAATTTGGGCTATTTGAGCCTCCCTCCCTCCCTCGCTTCTTTTATTTCTTTTTTGCTTCATTTATGTTTTAGATATGATTGAAGTTGATTAAAGATACTGAGATTTTTAACTTAAAGAGACATGATTTACATGATGTCATGATGATTGATGATGTAGGGCTTCATTATCATGAGTTTAGAATGATTAGAAGAATATGTTACTATTCCTTAGTTTGCTTGTAGTAATTGAAAATTTATATTCTTTAAGGTCAAGCAGAACTTATCAACTCTGAAATCCCATAAAGGAAGGATGCAATTACGAACTAAGCACCGCATGTTGGTAGAGGTATGTTAGTTGCCTTTTTGTTTTCTTCTTGTATCCATTTTATCTTTATGCACTCTCATAAGGAAATGCAGAACTATCCCCATCTTTACTATTATTCTTCTTCTTCTTCTTCTTCTTCTTCGTCTTTTTGGAGAAAGGATAGGGGCTCTTGCTCGAGCCCCCAGCCATCCCATCTTCACTATTATAATGGAAACACCTTGAGAGAGGGCAATTTGAGAATTGAGATATATATTAAAATGATGCAACATGCATTTTGCCAATTAAAAGGAGAAGAAAAACAAACTAATGTGGAATGCCACTTATAGCTATTTCTCTTTTGCTATCAATCCTCAATGACTTTACTTTGAGGAAAAACTTGAACTCTTTTGCACATGCTGGATAGAGCGGGTACGACTCTTGATAAGAGTGGGTTTAAGTGAATCTACAAAGAAATAGTGTGGATATAACTCTAGTCTATAGGAAGTTGTACTGAGTAAACTTAGAGGTTTACTTTAGAGATTTAGAGAAAAAGTTAAATGTAATAAATCATTTTTACAGGCTTTGCTCCCGAAAAAGCAAAAAGAAGAGAAGCAATAAAAATTCTGATTGGAATAAATCATAGGAGAAATCACCCCCTGTGACTTCCGATAAGATTATTTTTCAAGTCTTTTAACCTGACATAGAATTATGGCTAATGCGGCCTGGATATATAGGGTTAACTGCACATAAACCCCCTGTAGTATCATTGTTTTCCCCTTACTATCCCTATTGTTTCATTGTTGCAGATAGATCCCCTAGGTTTTTCTTTTGACCCTTTTACTCTTACTGAAATTTTGGCAGATATTGCCCTTGGGTGAGATTAGTGAGTCTATCTGAGAGTAAAAGAGTCAAAAATATTTAACCCTCGTGGTCTTTCTGCAACAATGAAACCATAGGGGTAGTAAGTTCAAAACAGCAATATGACGGGGGATCTATTAACCCGGGTATATTATCCTACAATCACAATCTATTCTTTCACCTGCTTATGATTTCGATAAGTTTCTTGTTTGTTTATTACACTGATATCAGCTTTTGAATCAAAATTTCTTACAGAAAAATGTTAATTTCTTGTGCATTTTCAGGACATGAACTATGGTTATGGCCACTTTGATATTACCTGCCAAGATTGATTTCAGGTTTCAGTATTTTGAGGGATCAGAGGCTTCACATAATTTAGGGTTACTGCCCTTGGATTCGGTTTCTTTTGCTAGTGTTGAGCTTTCAATTAACGTATCATTCTATTGTAACTTAAATCACATATTAGATTTTTTAATAAATGTTTTTCCCCCATTTGTTTTGATGTCTCCTGATTAGTGTCTATTTCAGTGGGAGTGCCTCCTGAAAGAACAGAAGTTCTGCTCTAATTTTCTTGCTCTCTAAAATCCCTACACTTTGGACAATACCATACATGATTTGTTCAACTTTGCATGATTTGGCTTTACTCAGAAATAATATAAGTGAATCTGGGTATTTTGTTTTGGATCCAAAATTCATGGGATCAAGCATGAGACAACATGACAAACAGAGAAAGGGATACTTCAGTTGGGTGGAATCTGAAAGCAGCAAAAGCTTATTAGGGGCTGGTTGGTTCGTTTTCCATTTTGTTGTGAAACCTCATTCCACGGGAAAAACTCATTTTTTGGGTTTTACAAAGTTTTCCATGAAATTGGTTGTTGGTGTTTGGTTCACACAAAATATTGTGAGAAATCAGTTTATACACTTTTTCTTTGTTTGGTTGGCATCTAACAAACGAGAAAACAATTGGTTGATAAGACTTTTCTCATTTTTCTTGTGTTTGGTTGGTTTTAAAGTTTGTATGGAAAAATAAATATGGTCACCATGGTAAGATTACCTCTCACTAAAGACAAATTTATTTGTGATCGTTATGGCTGATAATCTTACCAAAAGAAAGCTCATAGAATGCAACCAAACAATATAGTAAATTCATATCAAAGTGCTAAAATAATATATTGAACATGTAAATAACCTGATTCATCATAAATACTTGTATGACATCAAAAATCATACTAAACATGTAAATAACATGATTGCTCATAACCCGTATGACCTACGGACTTGAATTAGCAAAAAAATTTATATGAAACTTGTAAAAAACTCTGATTCATCATAAGAACTAGTATGACATAAAGATGTAATCCATCATATAGATATTCAAAATTTAGAATGACCCTATGACCTAAAGATGCATCATTTCTTTGTTTTACATGTTATAAACTTGGGTCAATAGTTAGGTTATCGATTTTTTTCAAATCATAACCCTCAAGCATAGAATGTAATATGCACCTTGTGCCAAAACTTGAAGCTCCTATTTTCTGATTGAGTATTGTTCATGCATTAATTTCTTCTACTCATTCCATAATTTTTGACAGAGCTACACTGCAAGGACCAAATTGTCACAATATATCCATTTTGAACAAGGAATATATGAATCCTTAAGAGATATATGCAGAAGTCCCTTTAATTTCATATAATACAATTCTTTCATCATCTCTTCGTCTCACTTGGACTAGATTGAAGATGCATTAAAGTTTATGAACTGAAACTCCACACATTGACTTGAATTATTGAAGTGATCGGTTTCTACGAGGGAATGGACAAGATGCAATTGTTCCCTGGTGATCACAAAATCTCAAAATATCAAAGTTCACAAGATCATAGTGCAAAGAACAATGATTCTCAGTGATCACAAAAAAATTCAGAAGGGAAAAAATCGCAAGATCACAGTGCAAAGAACAATGATTCCCAGTGATCACAAAAAAATTCAGAAGGGGGAAAACCGCAAGATCACAATACAAATATCAAAGTTCACAAGATCACAGTGCAAAAAACAATGATTCCCAGCGCAAAGAACAATTATCCCCAATAATTATGAAAGGAGAAAACCGCAAGATCAAAAAAAATATCGCCACGAATTCAGAAAATTGTAGAAATTATACCTGAAATTGCCGAATTTGCACAAATCAAGCAACAAGAACAGTGATTCCCCAAGAAAGGTGTTCCCTTTTTTTTAAGATCCAGCAAAAATCACAAAGAGGGGAAGAAATCAGCAGCCCAACAAAGATCCGAGATAGCCTAAGGGGGGAAAACCACATTCATCAAAGAACCGAGGCGCAAAGAGATAAAAGGAGGGGGAAAGTGGTGGTAACCCTAGCCATCACAGAGTTTTCCCCAATTTCCTCGCAAATCTAACAAAAGTACAATTGAAAGAGACTTTTTCACCCATTTCCTCTCATTTTGGATGGAAATGGGGGGACGAGAGGCTTAGGTGGTGGGGATTTCCGGTGTTTCTAGCCCTAAGAAAGGAAGCGAACCAAAGCGGGGAAAAGAAAACCCTAGAATCGTTTTAGCCGAAGTGAAAGCTGTGTCAGAAAGGGGGAAAAGGCTTTCTTTGGTGATTTAAGCGAACCAAACAGCCCCATATAGGAAATTAATATAATATAACTGCTATAGAAATGCTTTACTCGCTGTGGCTTTAAAAAAGAAGAGATCTTGAAAGATAAAACAAATCCATCCCCTAACTAGATAGTCTGGGCTATTCCCAAAGAAAAATGTAAGCCTATCTCCAAGCTACTGCATTCTTTCAGAAGTGATGTTCCAAAGGTTAACACTTAACAGTGTCATAAAATCATAATCCAACTCCTCGGATGGTTGTATAAATGAACAAATAGCCAAAGAAAATAAGAGCAAGATTTATCTCAGTATACGACATATTCTAACAGCAAACACAAACTAAGTACTTTAATAATCAAGTTAATTTGCTAGCTGAAAAATAAGACTCGGATGTGTTCTCAATTGGGCATCTCTTCAACAATCTAAAGTATGGTAATTATATAACAACTTCCAAAAATACAGCCATGTTTCTGATTAAATAAACACTTCCAAAATGATGATGCAATCCATTATACAAAATAAACATTTCCTTGCATCAGGAAAAAAAATTACAAGAAGCAGTAGTAACATATGAACTTGAATTATAATGGAACAGACAAAAATAATTAGATGAGTTATTCCAGCTTATGTATCCTGCCAAAGAGGGAAGAAATCAGCAGCCCAACAAAGATCCGAGATAGCCTAAGGGGGGAAAACCACATTCATCAAAGAACCGAGGCGCAAAGAGATAAAAGGAGGGGGAAAGTGGTGGTAACCCTAGCCATCACAGAGTTTTCCCCAATTTCCTCACAAATCTAACAAAAGTACAATTGAAAGAGACTTTTTCACCCATTTCCTCTCATTTTGGATGGAAATGGGGGGACGAGAGGCTTAGGTGGTGGGGATTTCCGGTGTTTCTAGCCCTAAGAAAGGAAGCGAACCAAAGCGGGGAAAAGAAAACCCTAGAATCGTTTTAGCGAAGTGAAAGCTGTGTCAGAAAGGGGGAAAAGGCTTTCTTTGGTGATTTAAGCGAACCAAACAGCCCCATATAGGAAATTAATATAATATAACTGCTATAGAAATGCTTTACTCGCTGTGGCTTTAAAAAAGAAGAGATCTTGAAAGATAAAACAAATCCATCCCCTAACTAGATAGTCTGGGCTATTCCCAAAGAAAAATGTAAGCCTATCTCCAAGCTACTGCATTCTTTCAGAAGTGATGTTCCAAAGGTTAACACTTAACAGTGTCATAAAATCATAATCCAACTCCTCGGATGGTTGTATAAATGAACAAATAGCCAAAGAAAATAAGAGCAAGATTTATCTCAGTATACGACATATTCTAACAGCAAACACAAACTAAGTACTTTAATAATCAAGTTAATTTGCTAGCTGAAAAATAAGACTCGGATGTGTTCTCAATTGGGCATCTCTTCAACAATCTAAAGTATGGTAATTATATAACAACTTCCAAAAATACAGCCATGTTTCTGATTAAATAAACACTTCCAAAAATGATGATGCAATCCATTATACAAAATAAACATTTCCTTGCATCAGGAAAAAAAAATTACAAGAAGCGAGTAGTAACATATGAACTTGAATTATAATGGAACAGACAAAAATAATTAGATGAGTTATTCCAGCTTATGTATCCTGCCAAATAGGGAAAAAAAAAACACTTCCTTATAATCATTAGTTTCTCAACAATTCTATCTTAGGTCCAGTCAACTGATAGATGAGGGAATTATCATCTCAACGAGACAAACAAAAACAGAGAGCTTACATTGTAAATGGAGGTTCAGCTCCCATCATCATCATCAGAAAGCAAGCAATCCTTTATTTGCTCCCTAAACATGATAATTAAGAGCTCAATCAAATAGATGGACTTGACTATGCTTTCCTTTTAGGAGGCTGAAGTAGAAAATGCTTAATGGCTAATAGTTGTTCTAATGCAACCTAATCCCATGCTTATACACTGCTATATGCCACAAGGAGAACATGAAATTAGTGGTGTGGCTATAGTATGCAATTCTTGAGGCAACTAATTGGGAGCCTCAAACATAGATGATAGTTATACAGTTGGACAGCATAAAACAAGATAAGAAAATCAATTCAATCATGATCTATTCTGATGCTTTGTTATTGTACTGTAGAACCATAAGGCATACATATATTAACAAAGTCCAACTAGGATGACAATTAAAGATTCATTCTTAAAAAAAGGGTTAGCTTACGATTGGTAAAAGAATATCAAAGGAATTTGGAAAAGTTTCTTTTCTCATTCAAACATAATTCTCAATTGATGTTTTATGTAAAAAAAAATCATTATCGAAAATAGTTGAAATATGCATATGAAATAAAAATGTGAACATGCATTGCCTTCTGGAGAAGCCCAGCAGTGACTCTCCATGCTTTAGTTTTATTGGCCACCAAAACATCCTAAGAATCCCAAGTTACATTCTTCTTTAAACAATTTTTTATTATCAACCATCTAAAGCTACGAGAAATAGTCTAATTGACTCGTGTAAACCGATCAAATGTGAGAGATGGTATTAGGACAATGAACTATAAGAAACTAAAGAGTCATTTTGAACAAAATATACAAGTCAGAGGGCTCTCACCTTAAACAACTATTATCAGCATGTGTGCTATCCTTAACTCTGTTCGTCATAGATCCAGGTAGAAGCGAATAGAAATGCTCAAGGGAGTTGCTCTCCTTTGGAAGGATCTGAAAGCAACAGCTTTGACAACAACTTGAAACAAATATTTCTGTTCTTGATAGAGACTTCTTATAATCACTCTTCAGACTCTCCAGATCTGAACCACCAAGTGGGCTTCCACATATTGGACAGAGATCCTCAGAGGGATTAGATTCAGTATCTTTGACATTTTGAAACTTGGGCCGCAATCGAGATGGCAGGAAATCGTGATAGCCATTTTCAACAAATTTATTGAAACAAAATGGCTTCAACTTTTCTGCTGTTCTTATTATGGTTCGCTCTCGAGATGGATTATCATCCTGCGAGATAAAAGTTATTTGTTTCCATCATTAACTCTAGATACCAATTATCATAGGGTTAATTGCACATAGGCACCCTATAGTACCGTCGGTTTGAACTTACAACCCTTGTACCTTCATTTTTGCAGATTGACTCCCCTAGGCTAAATTTTTTTTTGACTCTTTTACCCTCAGATAGACACACTAATCTTACCAGGGGAAATATCTGCCAAAATTTCACTCAGGGTAAAAGAGTAATAAAAAAAATTACCCAGGGGGTCTATCTGCAACAAAGAAACTTTAAGAATAGTAAGTTCAAAACAACGATACTAAAAGGGGTGGTGGGTCTATGTGCAATGAACCCATTACAATATTAGGTAAAGTAAAGAACGTACTCATACTACCTGCAAGCGTGCAATGAATAATGAAACCAAATCATTGATGCCAGAACTTGGCCTATCAAGCAATTGCTGTGTCTTCAAACTATATAGTCAATTAGAGTGAGCCATCTCAAAACCAAATGTTCAAAGAAGTCACAGAGAAAGATGTCTGACCTATCAAGAAGACAAAGCATCCTAAGCTCTTGAGCAACACAGTCACGAAGAGGAAGAACAATGGGAACCTCCCACCTTGAATCAACATATTGTAAATCAGCAGGCAAAGAATAACCTTGGCCCTGATGAAAAATTAAAAAAGAAGAAAACACAAGGTCTGAATGCTGTGAAACTTACAATCTACATAAATTTCTAAAACAAATAAAATACAGAAAATTTAAATATGAGACATCAACTTATCTTTTTGGCCTTTTTTTTGGGTGGATAGTGAGGGTGCTATTTCAAAATAGTCCGGACCCACCCTTTTAGCCCATGTTTGTTTTTTTATCCAGTCCGCACTATTTTTGAGGAGGGATTAGTTAATACCAAAAGAGGGGACTAAAATAAACCCACCCCACCACCAACTTTATAGTACAGGTATTATATGTTTAGGTGGATAATTTATTTATTTATTTTTTTGACAAAAATGTTTATAAGCTGTTTAATTCTACTGATTTTTATTTGCACAACATTGTTTCCACAGCTTTTTTTTCCTCCATGGCATTCTATCCGCGAGATTGATCTCAGTGGCTTTCTTATTGTTTAAAGTTGAGAATGTGAAATTGTAGCTTGACTTGGTCACTGTGTCTCTTTTAAGCATACGATGATCTTAATGACAGATAATTCCAACTAGCTTTCATTATGCAGCATTTTCTTTTCAAATTATTATGATCAAATAGATGAAGAAATGAAACATTCTCAAATCACACATATAAACAACAATTTATGCAGTGATTTATTGATGCCCTAGCATATGCTATATTTGAATTCCTTTTTTCCCCAAGTTTATGCTACATAGACATTCTTATGTTAATTATAATATATTACAGTATCAAGTAAATTGAAAGCGGATAAGATTTTGCATAAAAGAAATATGAATTCTTCTTTAGCTAAATGGTTGAAATTGATAAGAGTCTTTAATTAGGTGCGATCATCTAATTTCAAGTTTAATTAGATGTTTTAGTTTTTACAACTGTGTTTTTAAATGAATAAGGCTGTTTATTATATCATGATAGGTTAGGCTGGTATGTCTATTTTTTAGACAAGTTCATGCCCAATTTTTATTTTCATTTTTTTCCAAATAGATGCTATTAATACAGCATTAGTTGACTTGATGGCAAGAAAGTCATTTTGGTTATGACATTAGTTCGAACAGTTATAATCCTCTAAAAACAAACACTAGGCAGTATTATTTTAAGTTAATCCGAATGTTAGTCTGTGTAAAAACAAACATTGGATTAGACTAAAATAGTCCCAGAATTATAGTCTGAGGAATGTTATACCCCCTAATCGGGAGATAAAAATCAAACGTCGCCTTTGTTGTATATAAACATGGTGCTAACATTCACAAACCTTTACGGTTGAAGAAAGTATATGGCGTGCTATTCCGGAGGTACATGAGCCAAGCACGAGTTTGCTGTAATTATTCTCCAAAGCAATCTGAGGATAAGAATCTTCAAAATGTAAGAAAAGTTTCCTGATGCCTTCATCAAACATTTACAAAGAATGGCAGAACACAGTAGTGACGACCTTCTGCAAAGAAGATATGCGCAAATGCTGCAGAAAATCTTCTTTACCAGTGACATCGCTAATGGTAAGTAATAACTCTTTCAGCCTGTTTCTTCCTTCAATGCAGTCCAGAGAATAAATGCTTTCAATAGGAGTAATATGTAGTTCTTTATGAGGAGAACCTAAATCTGATACAATCAATCTGATTTCTTTAAGTGCTTGGTCAACTTCATGAGACGGATTGGATGAAACCACACTTTCATCAATAAAAGCAACACCAACACCAAATACTGGTAAAGCCTGGGATTTACTAGCATCCCAGCTCTTTAGGGCTTTGCATTGCATCTCATGAATAAATTGTAAAGCCACTCTGGAAAAAAAGAAACCATTGAATTAACTTAATACTTATAATGGATACAGAAAAATACCATTGTGAAGTTCTAATAAAACATTACAAGAAGTTGCCATTGAAACAGGACAAAAGAATCACTTAAGAAAAATCTAACAATAATAGTGACAGTAAAACTTTCATAAAACAAAGGCCAATTTATACACCAAAATATGATTTAAATGAGACCCCAGAGAAGTATATGCATAATCATGTAACTATGTTAGTCTTTCAAAACAACAAAAGAAATCAAAGGATGAAGATAAATAAATTCTGTGAAATGAGACCCTTTTTTCCAATCAGAAGTCTATTCTGAAAGAGGTAGAAGTATGTTCGACCGTGCCTGGGATCACTGTTGCAAGTAGATGGGATCACATTCCCAAGAAGAGAATGTTTCATGCACGCACAAAAACATGGTCTACCCGATATTGTTTTTGGTAGACAATAGGGTCTTACTGCTTAGTGAATTACTATCCTACAAATATAGCAAACATTTTAGGCCAGCTAACCTGAAAAATCAAATAGTCTATCATGAAATACAACAAGTAAAATGCCTAAGAATAAATAATCTAGATATTTCTTCTTATTGGGTAAAGATAAGTGTGGTGTGTGTGTGTGTGTGTGGATACGCACAAAGAAGCCTATCTGTATCCACTTAAAAGTAGTACACCATTAACAACTACAAAATTAAACTGTGCATATCCTAGCATCTTGCATCGACTCCTGTTAGTGTCGCTAATCTACGTTGCTGAAGAATATTCTCTAGATATGAATAGACTAAAGAGTAGCATAACCCCAGAAACATGGATGTATAAAGACATAAAAAAGTGTTGAATACTCATCGGGAAAAGATGTTTTCTGTGTGGGTGTTCTTTTTCCTTTCTCTTTTTTCTCCTTTTTTTTTTGGGGATCCTGTGTTCATTTGGCCCCAGTACACTATTACAGCCATTGGTCAAACTGTGCAGAAATATCTAGTCCTCTTGGTACCACTACTGACAATCCATTTTTCTCATTCGTCTATATATAAAACTTCTCTATACATGGATAGACTAAAATGTCGAATATGCACAATAACGAGAATGTATAATACACATGCAGAAGGTAAGCATGCATACTACTTCCAGCTTAAATTGGAGGAATCTAAAAGAAAAGTCATAAAAACAACATGGTGCAAAAATAAGGAAGACATCAGGGTTTGTTTGTTTCAATCAACACACTGCTCACTTGTTAATTATGCATGTTTAACAAATAACATCTACATTAGATAACAGCTAGGATAAATTATCACTTGCATGTGTTTCTCCTGCTTGCTTTCCTTCTATAGTATGTGAATCTTTATCTCTAAGGATGAAACCATGCTGGGTTTGGGTTCAACCTTATAAGATTAACTATCCATTATAAGTTTGTAGGATCTACTTTGAATCCAAACCATTAAGAAATATGGCATCCACTTAGGGAATCCAATAAATTATTGAAATTTTAGGTTCAGGCTTTAAATTACGTTATAGCCAATTTCTCTCTTCAAGTATGACAAATTGCTACTAAGAATTAAATTGAAATGTACTAATTTCATGTGTTGTTTTTCCATTAGCAATAATAAGCATGCCTGAAAATGACAAAATTAGACTTATATAAAAAAATTTAAAGAAAGATATGAGTCATGACTAAGCCCAAAAAGCTAAACATAATAATACACACACATATGGTTTATAGAATTATTGATTTTGGATATCTAAGACTCCATCTAGAAGAGATCCATTAAGGAATAGGATCCATATGTACGATAAATTCTAATTAATACAATACTACTGTATTCAGTAGAATGTTATTTTGCAAGAAATGACGTAGGCTGTTATAAGTCTACACAGATGGATTCAATCATTTACAGAATTGTGAGAATGAACTTGGTAATCAAGTAACATTAAAGCTGGAAACAAAAATATTTAACGTAGAATCTATCTTAACTGGGTGCTTCTATCATGAAGCTGTACCCGTATTCGTACGTGACACATGTATACCAGTACATGTATCCGACACTTCATGGACCTTAAATATATGCATACATTTATTCTGATTTCAGACGTGTACTCAATTATGCACTATATGTTTTAATTTAAAACACTCATCATACACATCTCAAATATATGTCCTACCCTTCATATCCATCTTTTTGAACTTGTTGGATAGGGGTCGAGTTTATTTCAGCCTTAAGAAGTATAATTTCAAAGGGTCCTTTGCACATCTAACTCAGAAGAAAGCTTACAGCCCATAAGGTTCAGTCATGTCCCTGTACCCTACCTTTTACCAATTTTTCATGTCTCATACCCATACACATATCCATGCAACATAGCGTGGGATCAAATGCAATCAAAGATAACAGGGTTAAACAAGACGGAAAAAAAGAGGAAATAGTGAAAATATGAAAATGGGATAGCGTTCATTCCCAAAAATCTATCATTAACTTCCATATGTACCTTGCTTTAGGCCCAGTTTTGTTATAAAATGGTTCTTTTGTAAACCAACACCCCCCCCCCCAACCGCCCACAAAAGAACTCATTTAAGGAAAGATTGGGCTAAGATTGGCCCAGTTTTCCTCAAAACACAATTCTCGTCAAAATGGGACTAGGACCAAACCTAGTCCCATTCGAAGAAGTTCCCAAACAGGCCCTTAGCCTCCTTTTATTACAAGCATACCACAATACTGGAAGCTAAACAAAAAAGATGAATATTGAACAAATATTCCTAAAAGGTAACTCAGGCAAGTGCCTTAGCGCCGCATCCTTGTTGCTAGAGGTTCTTGCCTTTGTCCCTCGAGCACCTCAGAGGAGCACCTTAATAACATGTGTCGCCTAGCTACATAACCAAGCACCTGACACAGAAAATGTCACACTTAGGTGCTTGAGATGGCCAAACAACTCACCTTTAAATCACTGCTATATCTTCATGTACTATTTTACGCTTTCAGACTACAGGCACCCAGGAGACTCGCCTTTAAGCCACTGTTTTACCTTCACATCCTATGTTCTGTTTTCTTCCAAATGAATGATGTTAACTTAACTACATATATATGTACATACATGTATATATTGAATTTGACGGTTGGTTACAGATATCAAGTCAAGTGTTTGGGTGGGTGTCCTTCAGAGTTTGCAATGAGAAACGACCAAAGTACCAACATAAGGGCACACTTTTCTTAGATGTGTATACAAATATGTATGTAATCCATTAAATTCGTCAAAAAGTCACTAAAACAAATTTCGTATTTTACTACATCTAATCCAAACATGAAATCTTAAGAACAAAAGCTCTAGGTTGCACTAAGCAATGATATCATCATGATTTTCAATACTCCATGTGTCATTAGATTGATCTGAGGGAGTTCCATCAAATGTTCAATTATCTGACATGTCATAAAGATCTAAAACATTGAAGTGTATATATCAACAATATTGCCAGCTAACATGTTTGTTTTGCTCTAGTACAGATATAAACTCAATTTAATGCCGGATTCTGGTGCCTAGCTCAAACCCAACAGGATCAACTTAAAATATCAATAAACCAAAGCAAGCCAATTTTGTTCGAGGAGCCTTATCCCACAGCCACATTGAAGGTATCAAAAAGATAATGCCCACATTATTATACATTTAGTTGATTTTCAACAACATTCATGCAGCCACATAAAGGAAAAAAATATCAAAATTATAAATTAAAAAAATAAAGGAAAACCTGGATGCAGGACCACCGGAAAAGGCGACAAGAACATTATCGGTCGGCGAGATCATGGCGTTGGTTGTAACAGCAAGCTTGAACTTTCCGAAGAGAAACGATCGAAAACAAGCAGCGCACATTCCGTTGTAATTCTGCTCGATCTCTCCGCACTTCGAGCAGAGCTTTCGATCGCCATCGCCGCCGCCGCCGCCGTTGATCGAGAGATTTGGTAGGGTTTCTTCGATTTGAGTTTGGTTACCAGCACCGTCGTCCTCTGATCTTGAGCAGTTCGATTGGCACGCTCCTCCACCTCCTCCTCTGCCGCCGCAAGACGCCATGGATTCGAGCTCCGCAAAATTAGGAGAGAGGGAATAAAAAATTAGGGTTTTGGTTAGGGTTTGGAGAAAGGGTTTGGGTTTGGGTTTGCGAACGGTTGACGGGTTTGATGGAATATGGGTCGGATTATTGGGTACGGATGTTACGAAAGCAGACCCCGTTGTTTGTTTCTTTTTTCTTTTTTTTTACGTAATAAACAACAAATTTATTTTATTCACACTTTAAATCATTAAGTACAACAGAAGCCAACATGAAAGGCTAATTATTATATCAAACAACATTTGATGATTCATGCAGCCACATAAAGGAAAAAATATCAAAATTATAAATTAAAAATAAAGGAAAACCTGGATGCAGGACCACCGGAAAAGGCGACAAGAACATTATCGGTCGGCGAGATCATGGCGTTGGTTGTAACAGCAAGCTTGAACTTTCCGAAGAGAAACGATCGAAAACAAGCAGCGCACATTCCGTTGTAATTCTGCTCGATCTCTCCGCACTTCGAGCAGAGCTTTCGATCGCCATCGCCGCCGCCGCCGTTGATCGAGAGATTTGGTAGGGTTTCTTCGATTTGAGTTTGGTTACCAGCACCGTCGTCCTCTGATCTTGAGCAGTTCGATTGGCACGCTCCTCCACCTCCTCCTCTGCCGCCGCAAGACGCCATGGATTCGAGCTCCGCAAAATTAGGAGAGAGGGAATAAAAAATTAGGGTTTTGGTTAGGGTTTGGAGAAAGGGTTTGGGTTTGGGTTTGGGTTTGGGTTTGGGTTTGCGAACGGTTGACGGGTTTGATGGAATATGGGTCGGATTATTGGGTACGGATGTTACGAAAGCAGACCCCGTTGTTTGTTTCTTTTTTCTTTTTTTTTACGTAATAAACAACAAATTTATTTTATTCACACTTTAAATCATTAAGTACAACAGAAGCCAACATGAAAGGCTAATTATTATATCAAACAACATTTGATGATTCACTGCAAGCCAAACTAATTAAAAAATGGACAATCTTATTGGCTGTATGTCAAACTATGAAGAAATGATATACATCAAATACAGTGTAAGATCTTCTAATGGCATCTCCGATCAACGCTAGTCGATGTAAGACATTTCATCATAAAGGGGCATACATATTGTTTAGGCAGAATTAGATTCAAACATTACTCTTTTATAGTCTTGTTCTCTTGCGATTTTAACGTCTTGTTATAAGAGCAGACTGACATGATCAGTTCAGTTCATGTGTAGATTCATTAGAAAAAAGCTGCCACTTTGGTTAAATCGCACATAAATACTTTAAACTTTCCGACTGTAATTTCCATTTGTCAACAATTACTAACGTGACCATCCAATTTATTCTTCCAACCACGACACTAAATTTAGTAATGAGAACCTGTTTTCTAAAATGTAATTGCATCCATATTGTGCTTGCTAGATTACAAATACCACGGTAAAAAGTAGGTCATTTTCTTTTCTTTTCTTTTCGACTCTTTTATCTTGAGTGAAAATCTTAGAGATATTACGTATGGGTGAAATGAGTGATTCTAAAAGAGTAAAAGGAGTCAAACCCAAGGGTCTACCTACAACAATGAAATTACAGGAGCGATTAAATTCAAAAGAACGAACCTAAAGGGTATCCATCTGCAATTAACACCTAAAAATAAAGCACAAAAACTGGTTTAAAAGCAAAACAATTAAACATAATTAACCGCCAAATGAAACACCAGAAGCTTCATGGGATGGGTCTCTATTTGTTCTTATTATTGGTTCTCTTTCATGCCTCCTTTAAACCCAAAAAAGTCAAAATTTTATTATTTAAAAGGTTTTCCTCATGAGTGAGATAACTAAACATTTTTTCTTGAATGGCTTTTTGCATATATATATATATATATATATATATATATATATATATATATATATATATATATATATATATATATATATATATATATTCTTTTTGGGAAATTTTATTTGTATATGACTTTCTCTAAGGAATGTTATTATCAGTAGCTAGTCCAGCTAGCCTGTTTGATATTATAAATATTGTACAAGCAAAACAAGCTAGAAACAAAAAGAAGGAAGTTTCCTACTCCCTGAAGAGAGCTCTTCAGCAATTTCCTCTTCTATCCTATTTCTTATACTCTGTACTCCATTTTCCAACTCCACAAAAGTTTGCAGACAATGGTGGGCTTTTACCTTGCATTCTCCCTTCTCCCTCTCTTGGGCTTCAATGGTATCAAATTTTCTCTCTCTTTAGTACATCTATGTCTTTTTTATTGCTAAAACATTATCTTATTAAATGTGCAGAGACTGAAGTCCTTAAGCTGATGAGTTTCCAAGAACTAAAACAAACCACCATTGAAGTCTCTGTAAGTGAAGCAGACATCCCCAAAATCTCCTCCTCTGTTTTAGAAGCGGAGAATTGGCTAAAATCCCATGTCATTTTTCAATCACCAAACACCAAAATCACTAGCATTTCAGTAGGCAAGGGTGTCCTCTGCTACAGAAAGCTTGAGCCTTTATGGAACTCAGTCTTGCCGTCTATCAAAAATTTGTACTCAATTCTGTTAAAATTGGAGATGAGTAGAGAAATCGAAATTTCGGTTTCTCTCTCTTCTGATTGCTTGGAGCAAAATCAATCTGCTACAGAGTTCAGAGGTGATATACCAAAGGAAATGCTGAAGCCTTTGCTGAGATTTTTGCAAGACTTCAACTTGACTTATTCTATTGAGAAACCAAGACATTCTCAGCTTAAATTTGTCGGTATGAAGGAAGAAGCAAAACCCGTGAGCAGAAAGTTCTCTTCTTAAGATTTTCTTCATCTGCTTCAAAGAAATTGCAGGTTTGATGTGTTTATGAATTCAGTTACACTCACAAGAAACTGGCTGAATTTGGAATGAACTTTTTACATAAAAATGCTACTTTACTGCTACCTCTGATTTCTTTATGTTATTCACTGCAACTGACTGAATTTGGAAAGATTTTGGTAATAGATTTTATGTGATATTGTTTACAAAGGTATTGTTTAGAAAGAGAATTATTTATATTTATTGTTTTCTTGTTTTTAGTAAGTTAATGCAAAAAAGAAAGGATATATTGAGAATGTTTTCAGTGCTATTTCAACGTCAAACATTGATGGAAACTTTTGTTGATATATTGAGAATGTTTTCAGTGTTATTTCAACTGTCAATATTGATGGAAACTTTTGCTTTCTATGGCAAAGATTGCCAAGTGTTTAGATAGTTCATCTTTCTTGTTTTCTTTCCTTTTGCCATGATCTAGACCATGAACTAACAAGAGAGAATTTTTCACCACAATTTTTCTCATGTGCGGGTAAAATTATGGAGGACATTTTTTCCAATGAAAGTTGCGGTTCACATTTTTAGGGGAGTTTAATGATAATATCTTAAAAGGGGATTTTCTGATAACCCCTAAATTTAAGGGAGGTTTCTGATATTTTGAAAGTTATGGGAGGTTATCTGATAATCATCCAAAGTTAGGGGTGTGGGGTGCGTTCTGATATTAAGCCCTTTAAAAAATATGTTAATGAGCATTTTTATTATTATATTTATTATGGGTTGACAATTTAGGATCAATATCCAACACCATAGGGAGCAGAGATTCTCGCATTTCTCTGAGACCCAAGAGCTAAGTTGCATGCTTCCCACATTAAATTGAGTACATACTATGCAATTTTATCTGCTTATTATAATCTACTACGACATTTTATCTGCAGGGTTTCTGTTATATTGGCTGATTGCTATGGCTCTTCTGTGGTTGTAGGGTTGTCGTAAATTCTGCTTGGATTTTGTGTATGGTTGTTGTTGTAAATAAAAATAGAACTGAAGTCAGGGGAACTTTGTTGAATAGATGATATGATGTCTCTCTGTTCATGAAATTGTTGAAAATAATAAATGATAAAATAATAAATGATGTTCTTCTTTTGAGTTACTGTTTGAATGTTTTGGTAATGAGCTAGACTTTCTCCTCGATACAGTTCGAAGAAAATTAAAGAACAAATAGTTGGAAGAAAAAGAAAAAGGAAGAAACAAGAAATTATTAAAGGGGACTTGGAACCAATTTTTCTTATAAGCAAGAGCTGAACAAGTTGCGGTTTCGTCATCATTCTAGTATTCTGCTTTTATGTTGACATGAATGCAGACATCTACCGGAATTTATATCATATAATCATCCTGCACTTTGACATCTCTAAAATAATTCTTTCTATGTTCATAATAATTCATCTTTTTTTGAATTTATATCGATGGATAAAGCCCAGACTGACAATCAATACTCAACAGATATTCAACCAGAAACATAACATGATCATCTCTCATATTCACGCTTGTGTAGGATCGGCATGCCTCCAGTTAACAGGTAACCATGGCCCTTGATAAGCACAACATTCAATAGAGAATGAGAAACCTCATGAGCTCAATTCATTTGTTCATTCGTCTTATCGGGCAATAATTTTGTTGTGTAGTTATTCTGAAATATTGTGTAGATGCCTGAGGTAATACTATCTCACGTGAATCTTGATGTAGAGCAGTAAGGTAGCAGTCTATGTCGATGATGGCAGCAATTATGATGGGTTTTTCCAGTGTTCAGTTTCTTCATGTATATTATGATCATAAAAGAGTAACGTTGTGACGCTCTTGTACATCTCTCAGCGTCAACCTACGTTCATGTAACCATTTTCTGTATCCTGCTCTTTCTCACACTGTATTTTTCCTAGAAAATAAAAATACACAACTGCTGTCGCTAGGCCGCATACGCCAAATAAATATTAAGTTCTTTTGTTATATAAAACTTTGAAATTATGATGAAATTAGAGGACTATAATTTTGCAATCTAACATGAAACTTTTAATTCAGTCATGAAGATCATTTTTTGTTACCAAACTGAGCACCGTCAAAGTTCAGGGGAATATACCTCTAATCGCATAATATGAAGCATCTATAACCAGTACAACGCGTTTTCATGCACAATTAGTAACAGCTACATCTAATAGCAATCAAGCAAAACATAAATTTAGAATATAAATCTTTTAATTGTCCTCAGTAAGAAATTTAGATGCATCTCACATCAGCAAAACGAAATAATTTACACGGCTTCTGTTTGAACAAGTATTTTAAGTGAATAGCACCAAACTTTACATCTCTGACACAGCAATCCTTATGGAAGAAAAAAAAATAAAAATAAAAAATCAACCACCTTGAAGCACTCTGTAATCCCTATATTGATTAAAAAAGAATTTTAATGACCTGATTTTTAAACACAAGAGGGCCATGTGTATAGCAATGCATTCCTTGAGAAGATCACCGTTGAAACAAACGTTATTCCCAGTGCTTCTTTGATGAAACATAAGGTAAGAGCAACCTTTCTAGCTACAATTTGATGGTTTGAGCTTTCTGAACGAAGCACAAAATAGTCACCTGCGTGAAATAAATTAAGCATAAACAAATGATGTATAAAGTACAAACAACATCATTTGAAGGTCAGATTAATGAAAAGGAATCGACAGCTTACTCATTAAGGCTCATCTTGTGCTGCATCATCGTCAAGAGTTTGGGCTAATCGGTAATACAGTATGCCCATTGTTGCCAAACATGCCCTGCGCATAAACACAGCTCACCAGAATAAGCTTTTCATTATACACCCTCTATTTTAAACTAAATGATATCATCAAGCATATAAACATTTGAAACATAGACAGACTCATAGTAAAAGTGGCTATATTATATAAAATATATACAGGTCCAGGAAGAAAGATTTATATGAAAAAGTAGACAGAGATATGAAAGGTAGATAGGATTAAAATGAAATAAATAAAAATAGACGATTAACACAAAAAGTAGATTTATTATGGGGTGGGGAGGATTATATATATATATATATATATATATATATATATATATATATATAGATGAGCTCCTATCAACTTAAGTGGATAGGAGGCCTTGTCCACCAAACTTTTATCCACTCATCTTGTGTTTAGATTTGTGCCATCAAGAGATGCACAAATCTCAAAAGCTCTTCATATCTTTCATGGATCCCAAGACAACATCAATGGATAAAAATATTGGTGGATGACTATTTCCTATCCACTTCAGTTTATAGGAGCTTTCCTCTATATATATATATATATATATATATATATATATATATATATATATATATATATATATATATATATATATATATATATATATATAGTAAAGCTCCTATAAACTTAAGTGGATAAACCTTTGTCCACCAAACTTTTATCCCTTCATTATGCTTTGAGATTTGTGCTACACATCAATGCTATCTTTGAGATTTGTGTCTTTATTTGTATCACATGCTAGCACAAATTTCAATGCAAAATCAATGGATAAAAAAATTGATGGACAAAGTGCTCCTATCCACTTAAGTTTATAGGAGCTTTACTCTCTCTCTCTTATATATATATATATATATATATAGTAGTTGACTACAATCCACTTAAGTGGATAAGCAAAAGTGTCCTCCTAACTTTTTCTCCCTTGGATTTCCCTTGGGATCCATGAAAGATATGAGCTCCATTTTTTATTTGTTCCTACTACAAATCTCAAGAGAAGATGAAGGGTTAAAAAGTTAGGAGGATGAGTTGCTCTATCCACTTAAGTGGATCATAGCAAGCCTATATATATATATATATATATATATATATATATATATATATATATATATATATATATATATATAGTAAAGCTCCTATAAACTTAAGTGGATAAAAAGTTGGTGCACCACTATTCATTATGAACTTAAGTTCATAATGAATAGTGGTGCACCAACTTTTCTAACCACTCATCTTGCTTTGGGATCCGTGAAAGATATAAAGCCCACTTTGAGATTTGTGCATCACAAATCTCAAGACAATATGAGTGGATAAAAAGTTGGTGCACCACTATTCATTATGAACTTAAGTTCATAGGAGCCTTGCTCTATATATATATATATATATATATATATATATATATATATATATATATATATATATATATAAGTGATTTAAAAGGAGTAATAAAGGCTTTTAAAAGGTAGGATTTTTTCATGTTTAACTAGTAAATTTTGGTGTTTGGGCGGTTCACATGTTTGAAATTTTCTCTAGATTTTATTAAGCCCGATTTCAAGATAACTCACTGTAGGCTATATCAAATTTCTGACCGATCTATGTGATCAAAGAAGGACAAACCAATTACATGAAGCAAAATTAAGTTAATATGCATATTCATACCTTTCAATATGATAATCAGATAAAGTTGGAAAAAAGATGAAAGCTAGAGAAAATACATGATTGCCATTGCAAATAAGATTTTTCTGATGTCCATCCTGGATGATCTTTGGTGCCGTGAGCGTCCTTCTGGAACGTCATCTGGGTTACTTCTGTCTTTGCGTGGAGGCGCTGTCACAGGTAGAGTTGGAAGTGCGCTGGACCAGAATGGAAGCAGGAACCTAAAGAACTTATGCCGGAAAGAACCTGCATTTAAATTTTTTAATTATTCATTAGTATTTGAGGTTCCATGGTGAACCATGCAATTTGAGGATATGGCATCAAGCATCTTATAACAAAACAGTTAACAAGCAGGATTCTGGGAAAATTCCACTCATGTTTAGCATGACATGCAAACATTTCACAAACCAATCATCATTATAGCAGTACAAGAAAAACACAAGCCCGCATTAACTATTAGGTTCTAGGCAGATCAAACAGTCCAAGAACATGACCAGCAGGCAGGGCAGCATTTGTACAAGAATACAGTAAAATGTTATGGCTATGAAAATACTGAAACCGAATCAATGAGAAAATCACTCTTTGATTAGTTTCTGTTGTGACTATTGTGAAGTTTCCTCTGATCCACGTATATTGTTCATTCCTCCTCTCAATCAGTACAAGGTAGCTACAAATGCTTTTCGAAGCTTAGTCCAGTTTGGTTATGAAGCAATAGTAATATCAGCAACTTGTCAGACACTTAGCTGGCACTTGTCCACATGATAAATATTTTCCTCACTTGAAATAAGTAAACGATAAACATAAGATACATCAATTTCAGGTATAGACGTAATTTTGCTGGATGAAAACTGAAAAATGAAAAATTGGAATTGGCTCTCAGATTTGAACCTGATCAAAGTATAGAAAAATATAGCAAGGTACAGATTTGAAGTTTGTGTAGGAAGTGTTCTGCAGTTAGGGTTTAGTCAAGCCTAACCAATCACAATTTTCAACACCACCGACCTAGAAGGAGTGAAATGTTGATGACAATAAGCCCTAATCTCAAGGGAAACTGCACTTAATGAAAACCTAAGAAATTGTTTCAGTATCAATGCAGAACTTATAACAAAATCAGTAGTATCCCTCCAGAGTAGGGGTGTGCATACTGCATACTGACACGTTCGAATATAACCTACACCAACCTAATCCAAAATTTAGGTTGTTCGGAAAGCTTTGAAAACCTGCTCCAGTACGAAAGGACGGATTTTGTTTTATTGTTTCAAGACCAGCCCTAACCCATTTTGTAAAACCCAAGATGTAACTGAAAATGAACCCTCCCAAAATCCCGATAACTTAAATGTCTATATACATATATCATGTGTAAGCTGTGTATATATAATACAATATCATGTCAGACGTATAAGTATACATATGTTGGTATATGTGCTTATACATAGCATGTTATTTTCCATTTATTTTCCAATAGAATATCTACGGTATCGTATCTATTTACATTGTGTATATATTTCTACTTAACAAATCATTGGCTAAACCAACTTGACCTCTCCACTCGCCCAGATCCGACAAACTGGACCTGAACATAAATGCCCAAAACACAATGGGTGGATCTTAGTCCTCTCAAAAGTCTGCCCAAAACTTCAGATTTGAGTACAGCATGGCACCAACACCAGCCTGACCCAATTCATGCACACCCCTACTCCACATAACAATAGATTCCTCACCTTGAAACACCACAAAATAACGTTGTTCAGGTGCTATTCTTGGGTGGAATAATAAAAAAGAAGAAGAAACAAGGAAATTCTTGTCTACTCTTGAGTTCCATGGTAACGAGGTAAAGGAAAATTTCTTGGTGAATATCCCATTCAGGAGAACTAGAGAGGAGGCAGTATAGTTTCAATTGAAGACTGAAAGAAATCAAAGGAAAGAGGAGACAGGAAAGAACTGTTGCTTTCCTTTAAGATAAGAGAGAAGCTGTAGAGCTTCTTTAGTTACATGTCTGCTGGAATCCAACTATTTCTATTTCAAATTATTGGGTTTACGTGTTTGTTTGTGAAGTTATAGAAGCCCACGTATTATAAGTCAGGTTGGAAATTGCCAGGTTTTCTTTGGAACCAATCATCACCAACATATACTCAACTCACTTTGGATTTCTATTTCAACTTGATCCTGAATGCGTCAATCTAATGGAAGACAGAGGATTGGGAAGAAAAGTTCTACCCACCTGACTGAGTAGCTTCTCCAATTTAACAACCTCAAGCACAAAAGTTATACAATTTTTTTTTAAGAAAACCCAAGCATCACAACAATGTGGTTCAAACTGATCTATTAGACATGAAGTTGGATCTACTATTATATCTCAAAGCAAGTTTAAACACTCCCTAAAGAAAAGATATCTGCAATAAAACTTCACTATAACAAGCCATCTACAAGGGAGATTTGAAGCCACATACTAAGCTCAGTATTGATGAAATATGGATGATCATAAGTCTAACAAACAGACAACTGGTTGGTGTTTATTCTTCTGAACATGACAGGAAACCAAACTTCTGCTCATTGCACTCTCTTGACAAAAATGAACAGACATAAAGAAGCCATGATCAAACTCTTCTGATTTACCTCTTCTGGTATATTTTTTACTTTTTCCATCTTCATCATCTGCATAATATGACATTTCATAATATTGCCTGTCAACATGGTGTGGCCCCTTTCTCGCAGTGGCACCAGGCTGTAAGACATTAGGCAACTAAATGTCAAGAACACGTATTAAATATGCAAATAGTAGATAAACATATATCACGTATAACTGACATCAGATATAGATGTTAAAAGATTATAATTAACCACTGAGATACTACTTACACCAGCAAGGCTCTCGCTTTTCTTGAATTTTGGATCTTGATCTGATACAAATTGGTTCTCTAAAGAACTGGGACCATCAATTTCAACTATCTCTGATTCTGAATTTTTAGAAGGCCCCATAGCAGAAGATGGTAAAGTTGGATATCTATTAATATCCACTGAACTGGAACCATATTTCTCTCCATCTTCGACACCAACACCAGATACGCGGGCAAGCGGATCTGAAGCAAAAGCTGGAGGAGGAGAAGCAAGGGACTGTACTGTTGGTAATGAAACCAAATGATTTCCAAAAATATTTTTCTCCAAGCCACTCTGAGATCCATCAATACAATACCATAAGCAAGATATTAGAAAAACAATATGAATAAACTGTACTAGCATAACAACTAATAACACTAATCAAAACTAAGGCTAGACGAGACAATGTGATTTCAAACAAGAGTTCATCCCATTCTGCCAAGGAAATGGGAGTTCACTTTTCTCGTTCTCCCAAAAAAACCACGCACTATCTTGACCTATTTCCCAACTACTATCTGTAGTTTCCTCTGAAAGTGTATAACCACAATCAATGACTTTGTTAATATATGTCGGTTACAGTAATCTGTAGGATCATCAAATGCCAAAATCAAGATGATACTTGAAAATAGCAAACTTCTTGAGTTTTACCATCAAAGAAGGAGCCTTCCCTCTCATCTTCCAACTAAGAACTGGTATTCCAAAGGCTGTGGCAATGTCTGGATGGAACAGACATGTTCTGATGTTGAACCTTAGTGGTTGGTGGTATATTAACTCATGTATTTACCAGACAATTATGACATGGATATGCATATACTGTGATGAGCTAAACATCCTCGACTAGTTAAATAATAAGTCAATGAGCATTCAAACTTGTTATATGCACAACCATATCTAAGAAAATTTAAATGGCATCTTACCTGGATTATTGCTTCTTTCAACTTTGAATGAAGGCGAGATCCCGTATCTTTAATGCTTTTTGGGGGCCATATCTGCACACAAATAAAGCACTTTTCTATAATACGAAAAAAGTTACATGCACAACCATGATATAATTTTTCATGGGAAATATAGCTTAGAAATTTGCAAGGCTACAAATTTCTAAGAAAATTATTACTGGGGAACTCCACTGATCTATTGTAACTATCAGCATAAATCCAAGATGATTGGTAATGCTAGCAAAGTCTTCCTACTAGAATTAAGATGGTATAATATCCAATTTCACATTTTTGAGATTCTAAGCTTATGAGTGCTTTAAAAAGCATAGCAGATCCAATATCTCAAAAAATAAAGATTACATAACAATTTACATGTTTTTTCGGCATCTCTTATTATCACACACAAACACATGGATGCACGCTCACGCGCACACACAGAGGGCAGGAAGAAGGGAGGGACAGTTGGACTAATCTCAGAAATTCCTGCATCACAGACATCTTAAGTAACTCGTGTTAGGGCCAGGGTTGCCTAATAATTACTGAACAGACTAATTTCTAAACGATCCAAGAATATCCATAACAATTTCCACACTAAAACGTAAATGTACAAAACATAGCTCAATATGGAGATCTCTATCTACTTATAAAGTGACCATAATTCATTATACTATTGTCATTCATGTTGCAATCACTAACTAATAGGCTAGAGACCTTGAAATTGTGTAATTTCTTATACATTTACCCTTTAGGGAATGGAGATCCAGGTGAACAATTTATGTCTATATGGATGGATTGTTGTGCAGGTACATTGATCCACGCACGCCTACATATAAGCATGTATGTCATGTTTCCATTATACAAATGTTTCTACTAAATACAACAAAACTATGTGGAACTTTATGCTAGTAAAGTTGTCCCTCATCACCAAAGCACCTCACACGATTTTCCCTCGTCTTATTTACCACCATGCAGCTTCTAATTTACATGAATAAACACATTCACAGTTCTGTCTTCCATGGAGGACTGCTCATCCTTCTCATACACCACCAATTTTAAACGGATCGTCTTCTGAACATGACATTCCAAGTGCTCAACATTTTAACTCACCAGGTATCAGCAGCACCATGTCTGTACAAATATTTACCTTCAAAAAATTATGAAAATCCTATGGTTGACCGGAGAGTGATTTTAGGAAAGAAATGCTCTGGTTTTGAAAAGATAGAGATAAAAGGTGACAGTAAAATTCTTCTAACAAAAGCAAAGGTAGAGTGAGCTCAGTGAAGAACAATACATGGTAGCTATCCTGGAACATATAAGATGACAAACAAAAATGCTTGCAACCAAAAAGATAAAATTAGGTCCTGTTTGAATTAGTGACAGGTGGTAATAATTTAAAATAATACATGAAACTTGAATACCGGGAAAAAACACAGATATGTAGCCATTATGTTTAACTGCAGTCTGCAAAAAAATCATCACAGCCCTGGATACTGCAATAAAGTAGACGAGATAACATCATGAAAATTTCTTATGAGTCTTACAGGAGAAGAACATGCAGGGCACACATATCCTGCTGGCGCTGTTTGAGGAGGAAAACTTTGAATATGTGACACCAGGCAACTAGTGTGCATAACATCTGAAACAATCGAATATAAAACAGCATGATGCAAAATAATTCAAGATAATCTATCTGGCTATTATAGGTTAGAATCTAAGGAAGAAATAGAATATAACATACGCAAGCAACCCAGTCGAGTAGTATCTGTTCCAGCTTCAATCACAACATGACATAGGGAACAGTCAGGAGGCCAGTCATACTCTCCATTGACTACCCAATCAGAGTAATTTTTTACCTAAAATAGAGAAATAAGTGGGATTAAAAGAGGAACTGAAACTAGAGATGATGAGTATGCTACTACATTAATAACCCGCATGGAAATGTAAGGACAAAGTATTTCTATAGTTTGGTATGTAACATTTTACATCCCATTTCGATGACATCAGACTGAAACTCCCCATAATTTGCCGATATTTTATGTTTTATATTGGGCTCACTCTAATATTAGGTAGCTTTGTATCTCACCTAAAAAAACAATGTGATATGGCCAATACATATCGATATCGGTTTATACAACTTGATTCATTGTCTATCTTGCGAGACAATCATACATGTTGAGTCTAAATATATGTTTGAGTAGAATACTACTGTAACCAAAAGATTTTGATCTTGTGTTTAGTTTGCTATTAATTTTTCATTAAACAAATTGTTAGGTTCTCTTATTTCTTTTGAAACCACGTCATTTAGTACTAGAGCTTTGACTTGCCATGGCCCATGGGGTATGACATTATCTTCCTTCTCTTTGTTTTTTAACATCCTTTTAAACTTTCAACCATAAAGCAAAGATGTTTCATCATCATGTTTCTCATTTCATGGAGTTGTGTTGTTCGAAGCCCATATTTTAGCAAGGAAGATCATGGCTCATGGATATGTTGCTAACGCTGCATGGTTGACGTTTTCAATGAAGATTTGGAAGATTCATTGATCAAACTCATTGGTCGAGAGCAATTTTCTCAATTTTGTTTTTATTTTTCTTTTGTGTGTGTGTGTGTGTGTGTTTATATATGTGTGTGTGTTTATATATGTGTGTGTAGAAGAGGCTGAGGGTAAAGGGGGTGTTGTGTATACTGAATTTGTCATTTAATGTTTTGTTTTTTGTTTCAGTTTGTATTACTTTTGTTTCATACTTAGTTGGTTCATTAATTAAAACTAATTTGATATTTAAATTAATGCCTAGGAGTTGAGGATGTCTGCACCAATTCTGATGAAATTTAGGGACCACCAGAGGTTTAGTTCTTTGTTATAAGGTCAGTTTTGAGAGGATCGGTATAGTTTCTTTAGTTAGCAGGTGAGAGAGCACCCCGGAAAGATAATTAGGTAAGTTAGATAAAAAAATTAACCTACAGAGATTGCAGGGAGATTGGTTAAATTACTAACCTGATAAGGTTCCTAATCAAGCCAGCATTCCAGAACCCTAACTTAAATTAAATTTTTGATAACACAGTTTATTTGTAATTTAGTTGATTACACACTTTCTAGAGGGACAAATAAGTTTGTCTAAATCAGGATTAATACAAAGAATGACAACAATAAAATGTTTATCCCAAACCTTTAAGCCAGCTACATAATCAATATCCATCCACGTTTAACGAGGAGTCAATCTACTTTGTTAAATTGGAAAACCTAATAAAAGTTGCTACTAGTCTATTTGGTTATGTACATGAATGAGTCTATCTACGAATATCTCTGTGATCTCTATTTTATGTACTAAATGCAAATGATCATACACTTGGAGAAAGATAATTTTTCAAAGATGTGAAAATTTTAAAGAGAAGTGTGGGTCCATCAAGTTATCTTTTTTCCCCTAGCTTTCCCATCCCCATTACTGTTTCGATCAAAATTCTACCTAACTCATCCATAATTCCAACTCTAAAAAATCACTCCTTCATGGCTTCACAGCTCTGAGTCCAATACTCCAATGTAATAATGTAATCAACCATCATTTGTAGTTGACGCATAATTTATTTTTCGGTTGGTTTCCAAATTGCTTGTTCACGAAACAAATTGTTTTGATCTGTTATATTTTTAGTTACCCACTATTTCCTTTCAATTCCAACTCCACTCCCTCAATGAGGAAAACTATGTTCTTCATCCAAAATATCAAAACAATATACATAATTAATTTTCAGGTCTCTTCAGCAATGTGCCAAAATAAAAACTAAAAAAAAATTGCCCACGATTCTAAGGGGACATGAATCAAATTCCATAATTCAGTTAACATCCCACTCAAATATCCAGAGTCTAAGTTAAGCAAGAGCGCTCCTCAACTTAAAATCAAAATAAGAAGAAAATTTACCCCAAACTAAAGATCAAAACACTTCATTGTCCCACTAAAACTTGCAACTCTGCATTGTAAATTTTTTTTAAAAAAAAAAAAACTCCAAATCATTTACAATCTGACGATTTCAACAAAGATGCAAATAAATAACAAACGATTACAACGCTTCAACTAAAAAAAAATCCGAAATAAAATCAATTAGAATTACCACACAAATCTGGTGCTCAGGAAAACAAATGCATTCTCCGCAAACTGGAACCTTGTGCACGAAGCAATAAATCCTGGTCGCCTGAAATCAAAAGAAAAAAAAATAAACAAAAAAGGTAATAAAAAATACATCAATTCGAATTCTGATCATAGATCCGAAGATTTTAGGATAAGTTTGCCTACAAAGACTCCAGAGTTCTTCAAATTTCGGGAAAAAAAAATGCAATTTCATAGAAATCGATTACCTTGCGACATTTGCAGACGACCATCGGAGCTACACGAGATTTTGATACAGAAATAGGGTTCGAAATTTAGAGGGGTTTAAAATATTCGAGACCAAAATCCTGCGAAAATAAGAGAGATCTCAAGTCCGGGGAATACTCAAAAAAACTGAGGGACTTAACTGGTGCGAGAGGGTAGGGTCCACATACATTTCGTGTTCAGTAAACACCAGAAAGTTTTCTCAATTTCGCACTTATATACCGCAATTTATGTTTCTTTGGCAAAAACATATCATAAATTGTTAAAAATTAGCATGTTAGTATCCACGCAAACGTGAAAATTTTTATCCGAATATTTCTCGATAATACTTACATGCTAATTTTGGATACTTTTAATTATTAATATTTGTTAAATTTGCTATTAAATCTTCCAAATTCCTTTTTAACTTGTCTTAATTCTATTTTAAAATAGAGTTGACGTATGTTTAATGATAATTTTAATGAATATTAATAGTTAGAAAGGTATAAAATTAACATGTTAGTATCATAGGGGAACATCTAGATGAAAATTTTCACATCTGCATGATTGATGGTACCAACATGCCAATTTTTAAAATAACTTATGATATTTATTTGCCACAAAAAAGAACTCATGATATAATGAGAAAACTTTGGGGTATTTAAGTGCTATTTAGCCATGGAATATTTACTCCATAGTGATTTAGTTGCGTAATTTTACAATGAAAATAATCCTCAAATTTACCACTATTATTAGCATTATTACTATACCTGGAGAATTCGGAAAACATGTCCGGATTTACTATACACAGTTGTTTTTTCAATGTCACACATACACAAAGTCCTAGCGTGACAAATGCCCAATTATTCTTCGTTTGGATCAATGAATAGATCGGGTTATTTTGTTGAATTTCAATGAGTCATTAAAAGGGGATGTTTGGTTTGCTGTAAAAATAAATTGCAGCAAATGTTGCATGCAGTATTTGCTGCAGGAAATCAACTTCAAATTCACCGTGTAGATGTTTGCAATTTTATATTCTAAGAAATGTATTTCCGTGTTTGGTTCAAAAAAATTAGTGCAAAAGCTACGTAATGTTACGATATATGGAAACTTTGGTGGATGTAGTTTTCTATTTGAATTTAAAAAGTTTTTTTTATGAGGTGAAATTTATATTTATTTTTTAGTTTCCTTTTTTGAATACTGCAGTTTTTTCCTCCCACCAGATCGGTCTTAGCATTTTTATTGCAAGTTTTTTCTACAAAATATAAGTTCATTTATTTTTTCTAATTACAAAATTATAAACCAAACAATGTATTTACAAATCCGATTGCTCTATTTACACTTACAACTCTATTTCGATCTAACCAAACAGCCCCTAAATATGCAACCTGAAACTAAATTTGTGTCATAGAACAGATTATAGCAGAATACAAGCCGTTATTTTGTTGATTCCCCCCAAAGCTTGATTTGTTCGATTTATCAATAAGTTCAAGTAAGCTCTCAGCAATTGATCAATAAATGGAACAAGCACAATCCTGAGACGTATGTATCAGTTACAATCAATGCAAACCTCAACGACCCAAATATTCACAAGCTACTCTATTACTAATCAATTCTGCAGGAAGTATCACGCTAACTGCATGATCTCCCGACTGAATTTTGTCTCAAGAGGCGGAAATTAGTTTGGCTTGAGATCATACAACTGCCCAGTAATCAACCAAAAACTCGTTCAATTACACCAACAAACCACAACATTCACATCATTACGTAAAGTTCTCTTTTGACTATTGGCGTACCAATAAAACATTGCTGCCTGTGTTTGGAGACATGGCATGTATTTGCTTATTGGTGAGGAAAAAACATCAATACAATAAAGTTCTATAATCATGTTGTCTATGTGATACGAAAGCGCTATAATAATAATGCTCAGTTTATAAATCAATTTATTACAATAATCAGAGCCAAAGAGGCTGATGCAGTGGTGAAACACCCAGCAAGAAAAAAACAAGAAGACGACGTCAAGCTGCTTCTATAAGGACAAAGAGTGGTTTATCTCCTAGTCTCTCGCGGCCCTGCATGAAGCGATACTTGTCTTAGCTTGGATATCTTGTAGCACAACATACTATAAAGAAATCAACCGTAAAGATGATATGGTACACCTAAAATAACAATACACAAAAATGGACTAGTTTGATTAATAATGTTTCGACAAACAAATTGGAAAGTTTGATTTATAATGTTCTGACAAACAAATTGGAACTCAAAACTAATTGGAACTCATAGTCCAACAAAGTAGGAATCAACAATGAGGAATAGAGGTCGCAAAGCAAGATTATAACTTTCTGACATGCAAGCTTATGAATAAAAGGTGGAAACTCCAAATGACTTGATCCTCCACGCAAACTATAAAATAACATGATCCTTTTGGGAATACACAAAAAAATCTAAAAGTAATTAGACAACAAGAAATCAGCAGGATAACTAAAAGAAATAATCTTAATCCCGACAATCTCCCTAGATCTAGCTCTAGGCAGATAATCAAGCAAACTATGCAAACAATACCAAATTTAAGGGTCGCGTGGTGGGAAATTGGATTTGGGCTTGCAGGGATTGTGGTTTCAGGTTTGTCAAGGGGGTCTTAGGGCCCAGAAGGGCCCTGCATAGGAACAGAAAGGAAAATACAATTATTGAGAGAAGGAAACAGTGAATTACACTCTCAATCAAATGAGTCAAACTCAGTCAGTACAATTAATCATCAAAACAACAAGGAAATAGTGAATTACACTCTCAATCAAATGAGTCAAACTCAGTCAGTTCGATTAATCATCAAGACGATAGTAATTATACAGAGATTACACCACACTTTATCAAAAACTCTAATTGCTAGATAAGAATCTCAATTAGAAAATAATTCCAATAAATTAATCTTAGTCAAAAATCAAATAAATCTGCCAAGGAAATCTTAATTAAAGAAACACACTAGATATGGTAGATTTGCTTCATCTTCAAAATTATCTACATTGAGATGAAATCAAAGGCTCCAAGTCTTTTCCAAAAGCCAAATCTCATGAGCAGAAAATAAGCACAAGCATATTCAGTCTGAGACTAATAAAGATAAGAAATCATAATTGAAAATCAAGAAGGTGAACATGGTGGTTGCTTGGGAAAGAGGTCATGGAGTGCTCTAAATTTGACAGATTCGTAGAGCACGTTGATCAATGCTTGTTACATGAGCAATTGGATTCATATTAGAATATGCTGTGTGAGATAAGGTGTTATGTCCCTAACCTTTAACTCTGGCAATTCAATAAGACAGGCACATTCCACCACCTCTGCTTCCACGCGTTCTGAGAAAGACACAATGCTTAAATAAGTAACATGAATGTATCATATTCTAATCTAAATATATTATGACCTAATTTGACCACAGATTAATTTGGATTTTGGAGTAAAAAGACATTGTATTTCAGACAAACGGCATCCAGTAGTCTTCTCTTTCTGATACAAGGAACTCAATCTTTCATCTTCCATTGCAGTCCAAATTAATGCAAGCAAATCTACTCATAATGACTGAGAACATCTAGTTAAGCAGAAGTTCATAACAATAATAAAGAGACGAACAAGAAGAAATTGTTTATTATGAAGAGCCCTGAGTAAATCAAAATGAAACGAAAATAGAAGAGTAGAGAAAAAAATTTACAAGATTTTGAGCTCAAGTAAGATAAAATTACCAAGAAGCTTGATTGCAGCACACAAAGTCCCTCCAGTTGCAATAAGATCATCAATGACTAGGACTCGGTCTCCTGGTTGTACAGCTCCTACATGCATCTCCATTTTGTCTGTACCATATTCTAGAGAGTACTCTTCCGAAATGACTTCACCTGAGGCCCGTAGAACATTAGCAAGTACAGAAAACTGAGAAATAGTCAGTAGAATGTGTATATATACAAGCATATTGTTTTACAGATAGCGAAAATCAATGTCAAATTTAAAACATAAAGAGTTCTTCAGAAGTAGCATGAATCTTTCAAACTGAGACCAAAGCAAGAGTAGACTAGAAGTAATCTAAAATACGGGACTCTTCTCTTCCAACAGAAAAGCTTCAAATGCAGCTAAAGAGCTTCATATCATCTCATTTGCTCCAGTCAAATTTTGAACTTTATATGTGATTATGATTTATAGGTCCCCTGCAACCATCAGTAAACCGATAAAAATAATTCGGATCACTATTTAATTAATCAATATTTACGACTGAGAAGTTTTATCTGATATCCAAATACTAAAGACGGTATATCCTGCACTTAAAAAAAAAGATTAAAGAACTACTAGCAACTTTCTCATCATTCTGCAAATAGCGCGGTTCTAATAGTTTGGATATTTCTAATAGCCATGACCAGAACACGCCCAAAAAGCTTAGAAGAAGAGGAAAACAATTTCTCTAATATGTATCATCAGGGCTCACAATATTAAAGCTTAAAAGAGGAAAATAATATTTCTAATGTAATATTAGCTGTGATAGGTATAAAGCATTAATATAACCCTCATACATACAAGGCAATTTTTTTCTAATTCGAAAGCAAGTATACATGAAAAAGATACCAGGCAGTTTTTTTGGCTTTCTCATAGGTACAAACTTTGCCCCGATGTCCAAAGCAATGGGAGGCCCAAATATAAAGCCTCTCGCTTCAATTCCTGCACACATTTTAAAAATCCAGATTTGAGTGTGTATATTTCAGTGTCAAATATAAGTTACATGGCTGACATTAAGCAGATTCTATTAAGGAATCAAGCTAACGAATCACACTTTAATTTGGCACAAATCATCATAACTGATTGAAAGAAAAATATAATATCATGATGAAGCAAAAGGGATCTATAACTTGCTAAATGACAGATGCCTTAATTAAAACCAGTGTTTTAAATTGCGGCCGCCATGTCGGACATGGCAGGCGACATGTCGGCTTTGGGGTCCGCAAGGAAATCTCAACTTTCATATCGGTGTTTTTGAAATATCAGGGCAATGTCGGTGCATATTGGAATTGCGGCCAACATTGCGGCGTAAATAGCGGCCAGTTTTGTTTTGTTCTTTATTTTATTTTTTTTATTTTAGATTACAACTTTCAGGTTTGGGTTTATATCACTACAATACACCTTGTCACATGCATATATGAACAAATTGTGCAAACAAAAGTTATTATTTTGTAATACATCATGCTTCTTTTGGTTTTAACGTTTAAAAGTTTCAGTTGAGCTTTTGCAGTTGAGCTTCAAGAATGTTATCAACCCATAGATAGAGACCTATTCTATAAAGAAGTGATTGTTCATGCTTCAACAATTAACATAGAAGTTCAAATTGATGTTACTTGCTAGTGTTTAGTCTTGTAGATTACATTTTAGAGCACTATATTATATATCGCATTATCCGATTTGGCACTCCGATATTTACTACATATCCTTGAAATTTCCCCGATTTCCGCAATCCAGTGTGGATTTTGACCTTCCAACATGTCCCCGACATCTGATATTTAAAACCTTGATTGAAACTCCATACAAAGTAAGAAGAAAGATGCCTAAGAAAGAAAGTAAACTTATAACTGTCATTTGATATGTCATTCTGTGTAAATTTTGCATTTGAAAAGCTTAGTTATCATCTAAGTCTTTTCCTATTAAAATGGGATGGGTCTTGGAGGTTTACTCATGCAAGAAGGTTATCCCAATCCATATATGATAAAGGGTCAAAAGGTTGTACATTCACTCAGTCACTAATGAAACAAGATGCTACCCATCATGTCAGCACTTAAGCTATGACGCAAATATTTGCTCATATGTGAGTTTATTAATAAAGCATATAGTATAAATTTATTTCCGACCAGCGAATGGGAACCAAGGCTCAAAGTCAGTTTTGGGCAGTTTGAAGGTTTCATGCTCTTGGAAAAATGAAAAAAAGTAATTTTGCAATAGATTTTCCATTGAAAATTGGCAAGGAGGATACTTGCATATAGAGGAGCTATGTGCTGGTGGAATGGTGTATAGGAAATCAGAGAAAAGGCTTGAGAAAAATCTAGCGTTTGAAATTACTCTGAGGTCCAAAGATGAGTTTCATCCTTCATCGAAGGGCAAAGGACACCCGATCAAGGCAAAATTTCAGAGTGTCGTTGCTCGTGTAGCAGTGCACACATCCAATAGTCAAATCCTTAATTTAATTCCTCCACGGTTCTTCATTATCCACATCACTCAAAGAGACCATTTCAATCTACCCATTATTTGGTACGATTTGCATTATTGATGGATGATAATTTATCTCCCTCAAGTACAATCTAGAGAAGACATGTTGTAATCCCATGTCAGAGATAGAAGGTCTGCTCAGCACTAGATCCCCTAGTTTCTCCCCCCTTGTTGGGTTTTGCATATTAAAATCGTGTGCCACATTTAATTACTTGGCTACTAGTTTATGTTGCAAATAGGCCCTTTAAGTAGGACTCCTAGTCAATTTCCGAAAGGTAAATTAATTGTACAATTACTCTTTGCACATTTGCAAGAGCATACATCCTCCAAACTTCCAAGACTTGCTCCTACCATTGTTGACAAGCATCCTTCCAAGTTTCAACATTATTTATTAATCTCAAAGATTGAATTCCACTAGAATGGACAACTCAACAGACGAGCATTCACATGTTAGGAGAATGAAGTGGTAAGTTCACCACTCGTCTTAGGGCCTGTTTGGTTCGCTTAAACAGCCCATGGAAACTCATTTCCTGCTCTGACATTCAGTCCAACTAGGATAAATCATTTCCATAGTTTTCATTTCTTAGGTTTGGTTCACACAGGGCCATAGGGAAATGAGCACTTGAAAACCCCTCCACGTAAGCAATTGTTGTTTCCCTAGTTTCCGTCCAAAACAAGCGAAAATAGGCTGGAAACAACATTTTTGGGAATTAAAAATTACACCATTCACGCGTTTTCTCCTGCCAACCTATTTTGGGGGAAATCGTTCGATGACTAGGGTTAACGCTCCTTTTTTCCCATTCGCTCTTCTTCGCGCCTCCACTCCTCTCACAAGGTAGAACCCTAAAGCATTTTTTCGCGCCTCCACTCCTCTTCTTCTTGTTCTATTTTGCGATTTAGGATGGAGATTACATGATTTATGATCGCTATTTGCTGGTTCTCAAATGGTATTTGGGGATTTTTATGAACTTTGCTTGATGTTGCAAAAAGGCACTTTCTTTCTAGGCAAATCTCGTTCTTCTTGCTGAGTTGATCTGAAATTGGGTTGTTTTGGGGATTAATCTATTGATCTGCAACATCGATCTTTCAAATTTCCTCAAGATCCATCTCCAATTTCTCTCTGCCCTACTTTGCACATCGATTCTGTATTTTCAAGGTATTTTCTTTGTCTTTTCTGATTAATTGTTGATTTTTAACATTAATATTCCTTTGCTATTTGATGATTAATTTCTTTGCTCTATGTACTGCAATACTATTTGATGATTAATTTCTTTGTAATTTTTCTTGTTCTTGATTGATTTATATGGCCAGTCATAGCTACGTGAGAATTTGTTCGTATAACAGTCATCATTTGGATTACAAGTTTCACATTATTAAACTTTCTAGTTTACACTTTAAATCGTCCATGATAGTATAGTATAGAGTTTCGCATTCTTTTATTCATCTGCGACATGTTTTTTGCAGGTTGTTATGCAAATGCAAAATCGTATAACTATCTGGCTTCTTACCTAAGATATATGTCCATGATATGGATATTTCTCTATTTTATTGACTATTTGATGAGCCTAGGGGATGATTTGTTCGGTTATAAGGCGATGATGAAGGTCCAAAATTGTGAATAACCTATATTTTTTAATAAGATGTATTGAATGGCTTTCCGTGATGATAATGACCTATAGATAAATGTATTTTGAGTCTTTTTTATATTCATGTCATATGAGTTGTTATGATGAATTAGGTTATTTACAGGTTTCGTACGAATCTTCTGCTAATTCAGGTGCATACTTCATACTAGTTATGCCCAATCATGTAATTTATAGATTTGGATTCAAGATTTTTCATGTTATACGGGTTGTTATGATGAATTAGATTTTTTTTACAGGTTTCGTTTGAATTTTTTGCTAATTTAGGTGTGTAATTTATACGGGTTATGAGAAATCTTATTATTTACAGGTTTCGTATGATTTTGTATGTCAAACAGGTATTTATGATGAATCAGGTTATTTACAAGTTTCATATATTATTTTAGCAATTTTCTTTTGGTAAGATTACCACCCACAACGGTCACAAATAAATTTGTCTTTAGTGAGAGATAAATTTACCATGGTGACCATATACATTTTTACCTACAAACTTCAATACCAACCAAACACAAGAAAAGTGAGAAAAGTCTAATCAAACAATAGTTTTCCCATTTGTTAGATACCAACCAAATAAAGAAAAAGTGTGTAAATTGGTTTCCTACCATATTTTGTGTGAACCAAACACCAACAACCAATTTCATGAAAAACTTTGGAAAACCCAAAAAATGAGTTTTTCACATGGAATAAGGTTTCCCAATAAAATAGGAAACGAACCAAACAGCCCCTTATGGTAAAGTTTTCTGGCCCTCAACCTCTCCATGTCCTCTCTCACTCTTCTATTTCCTCGACATCAAACTCATTATACCACACATTGCATCTTGAGAACAATATTACAGAAGGCGCTAGGCGGACAAAGCGTTTGAGCCAGCGCCTAGCTCCTAGACGCCTAGGCGTACACCCAGGTGGCGCCTAGGTGTACGCCCAGGTGGCGCCTAGGCGTTTGACTATTTTTAAAATTATTTAATTATAATAATTGATAAAAATATGTATTAAATTCATATAAATTTGTAAAAAAATAAAAATAAAATAGATAGCAATCTTAGATCCACAATAACCATGCATACTTAAATACTAAATAACCAAAATAATAACTAACAAGATTATAGAAAGCGCTAAAAGGCCTAGACGTTGGACCCGACACCTAGAGCCTAGGAGGTTTTTTTTATTTTTTAATTACAATAATTAATAGTAAATGTCAATGTTATAGAAAGCTTAGGTGCCGGACTGGTGTCTAGGCGGATTTCTTTCTTCATTTAAGCGGAGGTCGAGGAGGTTTTGCTGAAGGTCGGAGAAGATAGTGAAGGTGTTCATATATGGAGGTTAAAGGAGTTTGAAAGAGGTTGGAGGACGTGGAGGCTGCAACACAGAAAATCACGATCAATACCTAAAGGGTGCAGTCCACGTAAACAGACAATGATTCCCTAAACACTCTCAAAATCTAGGTGGGTAGCCTAGGTACCGCCTAGGCGCTAGGCGCTGGTTAGGCGGCCTAGGTACCGCCTAGGCCTAGGCGTACGCCTAGGCGGAGGCTTTTTAAAACAGTGCTTAAGAAAAAGCTAGACACAAGTTATTACAATTAATCAGGGGAAAAAAATAAGAAATTTACCAGCAACAACTGTGATCCCCTTGTCCTTGTACCTCTCCACAAACATATCAATCGTATCCCTAAACAGCTTCGGTTCAAGCAGCAGCGTCGTAATGTCCTGAAACATCACCCCTTCAACAAACAAAACCACCACAAATCCATCAAAAACCACAAACTCCACAACAACAACAAAAAAAAAAAAACAAGAAGAAGAGAATCGAGATCTCACCAGGCTTGGGGAAGTTAGGAATGACGCGGATCGACGAAGCGATCTTCGAGATGCGGTTTTCATCCCTGGCCGCCATGGATCTGATCGAGATCCTGGATGCGATCTGAAGTTTTCGAGGAGATTTTGGAGGAAGAAGACGAGGGTTTGAGAGAGAGGAAAGAGAGAAGCAGGGGTTTTGAAATGAGGGTGAAGCGAAGAGACGCATAACAAGCGATCGGAAAAATATCAGGCTGCGATTAAAGTGCTGCTTGTTTTGATCATTGTCGTTTTTGGCTGCTTCGATCTCTGAATCTGCCCTGTCTTTTTCCTTTCCTGATTTATTAATTAATTATACCCTTTATTTTTTTAGCAGTCGTATAAAGTGTTGTATGCGGGTAAGATCTCGGCCGTTTATTTTGATAGATGGGAGGCAAGATTATGCGGACGGGCGCAGAGTGTTTAGGATTTGATATGGGGTTACTGGATTGGGTTAAGCGATTGAAAACTGAAAAGGCTTACCTACTACGAAATGCCTTAATTTTTTAGCTCCTTTGGCTTGTCTCCTGTGGACCCCATACTGTATACAGGGTTAATAACACAAAACCCCTCAGAACTTTGGGGGTTTTCATATGATCACTCTGAACTTTTTTTTTTTTCACATAACCACTCTGAACTTTCTCTCAAAACCCCATTGAACTTTGAATGTTTCTTACTGGACCGCTCTACACATAATTTGTAAATAATTAAAACTTTCTTAATAAAAAAATCTCAAATTTTAGGGAAAATGGTATGCTGCTTAATAAAATGGCAAATGCCAGAATTTGGGACCTTTTCTCGTGGGGACATGTTAGTTATTTGCATTTTTAAGGTAGGGGGTCAAGTGAGGAAAACTTAACTTTTAGGGGAAGTTTGTGACATAATCCAAAATATAAAGGTGTTACGTGAGATAAATAAAATGTGGGCGGTTGTATGAAATTCTCAATGTCAGGGTGTTATGTAAAATTAATCCCCTCTATAAAAATACATGAAATGCAAATAAGATGGGTCCCACTTGTCTGTTTCTGGGTGATTGTGCTCGGGACCTTTTTAATCTTGTGTTGATCCGGTCGGTAATGGGATTCAAAATGGGCAACTATGATAATGGCTGGCTTCGCCTTTCATGCCACTTTTGAATATTTACTCTTAATGCTGCATGAGCATAATGTCAACTTAATATTAAAGTCATGTTCGTAGTTCCTTTGTCTACATCACTTCCCATAAAACATTCTCCTTTAAATGTCTAAAATTCCATTGGAACTTTGGCCAAATTCCATTATACTCTTTGTCGAGTAGGAGAGGTGACAGAGAGAAACATGGAAAAATTTTGAGGAGGTTTTTTATTAATTTCTGAGAGAGAATGTTTTCACTGTTTAGTAAGAGATGCGTAACACGTGTTGTTTCCTAATAATTATTATTAGTATTTTTAATTGGGAAAAATACTCTGAGGCCCCATTTTGATAAATGGAATATGCTTCCGCCCATTGACCTTTTCACCTGTGTCCTCACCCTAAATCCCTATTTCATGTGTTTCAGCCCCTTTTCTCTTTCTCTTTTCAAAACTTCCTGAAATGCCCTCCTCTCTCCCCACATCATCATGCCCCTCCTCTCTCGACTAAATTTCCTATCAGAATCCCCTCCTCCCCACCACCATGTGGGGGGTTCTGAGCCATTAAAAGGGGGTAGGAAATTACCAAACTGGCCGCATCCTTATAATGTGAATGGATCAGAACCTCCCACACTGTGCGAGAGGTTCTAATAGGATGTGGACTCTCTCTCTCTCTCTCTCTCTCTCTCTCTCTCTCTCTCCTCTCTCCCCCATCATCATGCCCCTCCTCTCTCGACTAAAATTCCTATCAGCATCCCCTCCTCCCCACCACCACGTGGGGGGTTCTGAGCCATTAAAAGGGGGTAGGAAATTACCAAACTAGCCACATCCTTATAATCTGAACGGATCAGAACCTCCCACACTGTGCGAGAGGTTCTAATAGGATGTGGAATCTCTCTCTCTCTCTCTAAAACTCAATCCTCCTTAGTCATCACCACTAAACCCAATCCTCAAAGCTCATCCCCTTTCTCCACTTTAACCCCCTCCGACTCCGCAAATTTATCTTCAGTTTTCTCTCTCCCCCTTCCTCTCTTCCCCTTTCTCTATCTCCCTAAACTCGACCAAACATGGCCATCATTACCAAACTCAACCCTTAAACTCGTTCCTTTCTGCTCTCATCCACATCCTCTCTCCTCCTTTTTCTATCTCCCCAAACTTGACCCAATATGGCTCTCATCATCAAACTCAACCTCTCAAAACTCCCCCGCCCCCCGCCCCCAAATAAAAAAAACTCAAACCCCATGGTCATTGCTACCAACAGCGTCATAGTTATCATCGACTACCGACCCACCACAACCACCCAATTCGAGGCTCCCGATTTGAATATTTATGGGTTTTAGGGTTTAATTGAGGTTAAAGATGGAAGAGAAATCTCACTTGGAACCAATTTAACTATTTGAATGATGTATGTCAATTATAATGCTTTGATGTTAGCTTTATGAGTTAGTTGTCAAGTATACCCGTTAGTTGTTAAGTTTAACAGTTAGTTACTAAATTTAATATTTAGACATTAAGGTTAAAAGTTAGTTGTTAAAGTATAATTTTGATGTTAAAATTAGAAGTTGGATGTTAAGTTTCAAGGTCAGTTGTTAATGATTGAAGCTAGATACTAAAGTTAGATGTTAAGTTTATTTATTAGTTGTTAAAGAAAGAAGTTGGATGTTAAACATACAATTTAGAGAGAGCCAAGAAAAGGTCACATGGGACATTAACTAGGGGCATAATAGGTATAAGAAAATTAATTGGAATCATGACATCATATTTAGAGCCTAAATAAATTACTTCATCATATTTAGAGCCTAAATAAATTACTTTTCACTTTTAGGGTGAGAACACACATGGAAAAAGTAAAGGGGTGGGAGCACATTCTCTTTATCAAAATGGGGCCTCAAAGCATTTTTTTTCCTTTTAATTTGTGGAATCTTTTGAAGTTCATTCTCCTCCTTGTTCTCACTCCATCTCCTTCATTCTCATTCTCTTTGCTTCCTCCTCCTTCTTCCACTACTCCTCTCTCCTAAATCTCATATTCACTTTCCTCCTCTCCTATCCCTCTCTCCTATTATGTTTCATTTCACCCTCCTCTCTCTCTCTCTCTCTCTCTCTCTCTCTCTCTCTCTCTCTCTCTCTCTCTCTCTCTCTCTCTCTCTCTCTCTCTCTCTCTCTCTCTCTCTCTCCCCCATCATCATGCCCTCCTCTCTCCTAAATCTCATATTCACTTTCCTCCTCTCCTATCCCTCTCTCCTATTATGTTTCATTTCACCCTCCTCTCTCTCTCTCTCTCTCTCTCTCTCTCTCTCTCTCTCTCTCTCTCTCTCTCTCTCTCTCTCTCTCTCTCTCTCTCTCTCTCTCTCTCTCTCTCCCCCATCATCATGCCCTCCTCTCTCCTAAATCTCATATTCACTTTCCTCCTCTCCTATCCCTCTCTCCTATTATGTTTCATTTCACCCTCCTCTCTCTCTCTCTCTCTCTCTCTCTCTCTCTCTCTCTCTCTCTCTCTCTCTCTCTCTCTCTCTCTCTCTCTCTCTCTCTCTCTCTCTCTCTCTCTCTCCCCCATCATCATGCCCTCCTCTCTCCTAAATCTCATATTCACTTTCCTCCTCTCCTATCCCTCTCTCCTATTATGTTTCATTTCACCCTCCTCCTCTCTTATTCCTTCATTCTCCTCCTTGTTCTCTCCATCTCAACTACATTCTCATTCTCTTTGCTTCCTCCTCCTTCTTCCACTACTCCTCTCTCCTAAATCTCATATTCACTTTCCTCCTCTCCTATCCCTCTCTCCTATTATGTTTCATTTCACCCTCCTCCTCTCTTATTCCTTCATTCTCCTCCTTGTTCTCTCCATCTCAACTACATTCTCATTCTCTTTGCTTCCTCCTCCTTCTTCCACTACTCCTCTCTCCTAAATCTCATATTCACTTTCCTCCTCTCCTATCCCTCTCTCCTATTATGTTTCATTTCACCCTCCTCCTCTCTTATTCCTTCATTCTCCTCCTTGTTCTCTCCATCTCAACTACATTCTCATTCTCTTTGCTTCCTCCTCCTTCTTCCACTACTCCTCTCTCCTAAATCTCATATTCACTTTCCTCCTCTCCTATCCCTCTCTCCTATTATGTTTCATTTCACCCTCCTCCTCTCTTATTCCTTCATTCTCCTCCTTGTTCTCTCCATCTCAACTACATTCTCATTCTCTTTGCTTCCTCCTCCTTCTTCCACTACTCCTCTCTCCTAAATCTCATATTCACTTTCCTCCTCTCCTATCCCTCTCTCCTATTATGTTTCATTTCACCCTCCTCCTCTCTTATTCCTTCATTCTCCTCCTTGTTCTCTCCATCTCAACTACATTCTCATTCTCTTTGCTTCCTCCTCCTTCTTCCACTACTCCTCTCTCCTAAATCTCATATTCACTTTCCTCCTCTCCTATCCCTCTCTCCTATTATGTTTCATTTCACCCTCCTCCTCTCTTATTCCTTCATTCTCCTCCTTGTTCTCTCCATCTCAACTACATTCTCATTCTCTTTGCTTCCTCCTCCTTCTTCCACTACTCCTCTCTCCTAAATCTCATATTCACTTTCCTCCTCTCCTATCCCTCTCTCCTATTATGTTTCATTTCACCCTCCTCCTCTCTTATTCCTTCATTCTCCTCCTTGTTCTCTCCATCTCAACTACATTCTCATTCTCTTTGCTTCCTCCTCCTTCTTCCACTACTCCTCTCTCCTAAATCTCATATTCACTTTCCTCCTCTCCTATCCCTCTCTCCTATTATGTTTCATTTCACCCTCCTCCTCTCTTATTCACTCGGCTTCATTCTCCTCCTTGTTCTCTGCTCCATCTCAACTACATTCTCATTCTCTTTTGCTTCCTCCTCCTTCTTCCACTACTCCTCTCTCCTAAATCTCATATTCACTTTCCTCCTCTCCTATCCCTCTCTCCTATTATGTTTCATTTCACCCTCCTCCTCTCTTATTCCTTCATTCTCCTCCTTGTTCTCACTCCATCTCCTTCATTCTCATTCTCTTTGCTTCCTCCTCCTTCTTCCACTACTCCTCTCTCCTAAATCTCATATTCACTTTCCTCCTCTCCTATCCCTCTCTCCTATTATGTTTCATTTTCACCCTCCTCTCTCCTCCTACTTCTCTAGCTTCATCTCTTTCTTCTCCTTCTACAACCATCGTCATATCTCTTAAAGGTTGTCTCCTTTAGTAAAACTGTTATCTCCTAAAGTTACATCGAATTTAACTCTTAACAATTAAAGTTAACGACTAAGCATTTTAAAATTTATTTTAAAATGCACATGTTAATCATAGATGATAGATGTTAATTTAAAAGGATAGATGCTAACGTTACACAATAGTTGTTAATCTTTGACGATAAATGTTAAGTTTAAAGAATATATGTTATTTTTAAACTTTACCTGCTAATGGTCCAAGCCACATGATAACCTTAGAGAATAGATGCTAACTATACGATGTAGCTCTTGATTCATATAGTTGACACCTATCATTAAATTTAATAGTTAATTCATATAGTTAACATATATCACATTAAACCTAACAACTAAGCTTTATGCTTATCACTTATCTGTTAAACTTAACACTAGTTAATATCTCTCTACTAAATTCAATAGATGATTTATATAGTTAACCTCATGCATTAAACTTTGGCTAGATGTTAACTGTATATATTGGATGCTAATTAACTTTAACTGTTAAGTATTAACTTTAGCGTGAGTTTAAAAGACAACCATTTTAGCCAGAGTAGATAGTCTCTGAGAGATGCGACAATAGTTGTGGGGGAAGAAGGAGGAGAAATGGTTGAGGAAAGAGAAAAAATAATAAAGGAGAGGACATGATAACGAAAAAAGATAATGGCTAAGAAAAGATTGGAAGAAAGAGATGGGAGATACAATGGCAGAGGTGGTGGCGAAAAAGATAATGGTTGAGGAGGAGAAGGAGAATAGGGGAGAAAAAAGAGAGATGAGAGGTTGAGCGTAATCTAAGAATATAAAAACGTGATTTCTTCCTCTACTGAGGTGGCAGCTAAAAAGAAGGTAAAACACATGAAAAATTAAATTTTGTGGCTTTTTTCACATAGGCCAAAAAGGGTGCACTTAATCACATGACCTTTTTATTGTTTGGGCCTAAACACTTTTTTTGCAAAAAATAAAATAAAAAATTTACTTTCATTATATTTAGTCCACATAGTGATTTTCAACCCCAAACACTGCCCAAAATGTATTTCTACTATGGTAAACTTAGAATATTATCTATTACTATTATAAAAGTGTGTTGCCATGTTAAAATATTTTTTTCAAAACTACCCTCAAACACACATACATACATCATAAGTACACATACATATGCATACTAAATATCACTTATTAAATGCCATACATACATTGATGCATACACACATACACACATGCATAAACAACATTTAATAACCACAATTAAATAAATTGTTCATAACCCCCAAATAATTTATCCATGAATAAATTATTCATAACCCCCAAAATTATTTTCAGTTGTTCGTTCATAATTTTGCTATACAACTTCCATTGTCCTACTAACTTCTAATTAACTGAACATTTTAATTACTCATTAGTGCAAACTATGAATTGACTCTTAATCCTACCAATTATTGTCAACCTCTAAATTCCTTCCCCTTGCGCTACTATGTGCTCCCTCTACAAATACAATTATTGGTGGAAAGATTGAAGAGAATGGACACCGCAAGTGAGCACCGCCCATATGGAAAAAAATCATCCTCCTCCTCTATAACCACATGAGAATTCCAAATAAGAAAGTGTCACCAATGAAATTCTTCCTATCAAACATCAAGCAATATTACATAAATCTCTCTTGATATAGACGTTGAGAGCCTCCATTATTCAATCTTTCTTGATATCTTAATGGAGAGGAGGGAAGTTTTTCCAACATTGTTAGGTTCTAAGATGGCGAGGAGCTTGGAGGGGAGATCTGAGCACGTGATGTCGCAGAGAATGACATGTGAGGAGGGAAGTGAAGGAAGAGGAAGATGACATCAAAGTGATACCATAATCGACATCGTGAATGTTCGCGAGAAAATTTGAGAAATGTAAGATCGGAGTTATTCTCTCTAACTGACTTAGAAAAAGAATGAATACAATCTCTCAAAGTAATCCCTCTCTAACTGACTCAGACAAAAGAAATTATAAAATTTCTTGATCGGTTGCCCGATTTACAAAAGAAGGAAAGATCAACGGAGATCCTTCCCTTTGTTTAACCTGGATTCTTCACGGTAGCGATGGGAGCTTGAATCTTGTATCCCATTGACTATCTGAACATCTCGACTCATGGAACAACGTTGAAAAAAACTTGTAAAGCAAGTTTGGAACTCTAACGAGTTTGAGAACTTTACTTAAAAAGAGCTCCCTCGGAGAAGAATTAATCTGTCAAGCCAAAGTCTCCAAAAGCCGATCCAAAAGTAAAGGTTGAATGCTCCAAAGCCCCTCCCCGATCGATCCAAAGAACTCTCTCTTCTTCAGCTGTTATTCCAGCTATTTATGGGGGTTTAAGGGGTGTAACTGACCCCTTAAATCTCTCCTTAATGAGGGTTCAAGGCCATCAAATCGTGCAAAACGGTTTTGAAACCGTTTACAACGTGTTTGAATGGGTCAAATATGAGGTCCGCGTTCTGAAAATGACCTCTGCGCTTTGACTTAAGAACGCAGTGGTGAGCTTTGCGTGATGAGATCTGCATTTTTAACTGGGAAACGCAGTGATGAGCTCTGCGTTTTGAACTGGGAAACGCAGTGATGAGCTCTGCGTTTTGGCGAGCTCCGCGTCTTAGCGAGCTCTGCGTCTTGACTTAGAACGCCGTGGTGAGAACGCGGAGGTGAGCTCTGCGTTCTGACTTAGAATGCCGTGGTGAGAACACGGAGGTGAGCTCTGCGTTCTGGAGCTTAAAAACGTTAATTTCATTTTTAACTGCCTACAGTGAAAATGAGAAAAGTGAGTGAGAATGAATGAGACTAAAGAAAGGAGTTGAAAAAAAAAGAGGAGTTGAGGGTGAAACTAGAAGTGGTTGCTAACGTCTGCCAAAATTTGAACTTGGTTATGCCTACTCTATTGATATTAAGCGTTGTTCTTCTAATTCGTGCAATAATCAACTATAAGATTTTGATAAAGATCTATTGTGCCTATTCTATTGATACTTTGACATTTTCTTTCTTTATAGTTTGATTTTCTTTCTTTATAGTTTGATGCTGGTCATTTCATTTTTTGTAGGCAAGTGTTATTTTGATGGCTTCTTTGCTTCGTTCTGTCTGCAATAATGAAGTGAAGTAACTATAAAAGGTTTTCTTAAGATGCTTTAGGTTAGTATTGAAGTGGGCTTACGTAGATTTATGTGTCTTTTCTTCGATAGCTAGATTTTAGAATATAGTTCTCTTATATTCATAATAAATGAAAGCTGGTGGATCAGTTTGCACAATGCTCGATAATTTTTATTGATTGTTATGTGCAAATGTTCCCAAATTTTGGCATTGATTTTCTTTGATTCTTTCTGTCTTCAATAATAATTAAGTAAAGAAACATCATATAAGATTTTGTTGGGATCCACTTAGTCTGGTATTGAAATGGGGAGAAAATCTAGCGGCAGTTGCTTAAAGTGATTGCCGAATCTCACTCGCCCTCTGATTGTGCCACCTACCTCTTGCTTTCACTTGTGCGTGGATACTAGTTATAAATGGTAAATAGTAAATGGTAACCTGCAACAACAGCCATTGGATTTATATATACTTTGCTAATTTTAAAACCGCATCCAACCCCATAAACTTTAAGGGTATTGCACGAAACCCTCTTAAACCCCTTAAATTTAAGTGGTTATTGCATATAACCCTCAAAATTTTTTATTCCCCTAATGTATTAGTAGAATTAAAAATTAAGAGGATTATGTGCAATGACACCTAAAGTTTAGGGTTCTAGCGTAATTAAAAGTTAAAGGGGGTTATGTGAAATAACGCCTAAATTTTGAAAGAATTAAAAAGTTTAGGTGGGGTTTATTTGCAATAATGTCTAAAGTTCTGGGGGTTAAGCCATATTAAAAAGTTCAGGGGGGTTTAGTGCCACACACCTAAAGTTTTGGAGGTTTTCTAAAATAAACTCTTAAAATCAGCAAAGCATATAAAATCCATAAGTTACTATCTTTTGTAACTGGTACCCACGTACAAATGAAAGCAAAGAGTTTTGTGGTCCAATAGGAGGGCAAAAGCAAAGACCAAGTGGCCCAATAGGAGGGCGAGTGAGATTTGCGGTCACTTTGTGCGACTACAGCTCGAGTTTCTTTGAAATGGGTTTATAGAGATTTTCTCTGACAACTCGATTTCATGATTGAATTATCTTATTCCTAACAAATAATGTTGCAATGCTGTGTTAAAATAACTAGGTTAATGATACTATGCTTACTTTTCAAAAAAAATTAAATAAATACTATACTTACTTGCGAAACTTAGATCTGAAAGTTAGAGACAGCTGAGGAATTTGTCTAATCAAATTGAACACAATTTTGGTGACCAAATATTTGAGATTTTACTTGGTTTGAAAGTATTTGTTGTTAGTTTGATCAAATACAACAATTTTATGCTCTCCACTTATTATAACATCATCATAAATTTATAAATTCATATTCTATACTAGAATATAAATTACATATAAAAATAGAATATAATTTACCATCAAATATATATTTATATTAGCATATAAATTTTATATATTTATATTCAGGTTATAAAATATAAACTTTGCATATATTAAATAATATAATCTATAGCAAAATTAGCATATAATGATATAAATTTTATATACTTTCACTAAAATATGAACATCACAAAGATTCAAATTATTGAAATATATCTTAGTTTATAATTGACATCTGCACCAGTTCACATAGATTTTTATTCATTTTACTTTTAAATTTATATACTTTTATATGTAAAAATACTCAATATTTCTTTATAATATTTTACCATAAATCTTTTTTTCTTTTGACCAACTTTCCCATTTTCATGTTCATGAAATGAATAAAAATATAAAATAGTATGTCCACGTGCAAAGCACGTGCACTATACTAGTAAAAAGAAACACATGATAAGCATGTGGGATAATTAAAGTCCCTTACCAAACTTGGGTAAGAGTTAATAGGGTAAAACTGATACATTGGATAAGAGAATGACATGACTTGAAACCTTGCAGAGGGATTTGTGATTTTTTTTCTTATAACTAATTAAACATCCTGTATAAAATTATATCCTTCTAAAAATCAGTGGCAATGACAATCTTCTTCCCTAATTAAAAAAAATCTTTAAGACCATTATCCTTTCTATAGTTATCTTGACCCACCATAAGGTCTGAATAGAATGAAAGTAAGAAAACTTTGGGAACTTAATAGATTGAAATTATAGCTTAAGAACTTCTTACAAAGTTGAGTAAAGTTTAGGAAGTTATGAGACTTTGAGTTCGAGGCTTTTATGAGATTTTCTCCAACTTCCAAAGTTCATGAAGGTTTTTTACAGATACCCTACAGGTTAAGGGGATTTTTGTTTAATTTGCCCAATTTCTTAAGCTAGCAGCTTCGGTACTCCATTGGAATACCGATGTGATGGTCCATAAACAGTTGCCCCAATTTTAGCTCTCTCTTATCCGTGTAATTCGGTGAAATCTGTTTTGTGAAGTTCCACACCTATATTCGTAATTTACTTCACTTTGAGGGGTATTTATAAAAGATCACTTTGCCCCTTTCTTCTTCATCTAGCCATAAATTTCTCAATACAGCCCTTTATTCGGCCATTGTTACTCGATATTCCTTGGTAAACAAGAACTCAATTGCCGATGGCCACCGCGAAGGATTTCACCATATCTTCTCCATCGAGGACTGATCTCCTTCAGCGTGGTGGAGACAGAATACTCATACTACCCATCACTTTTTAACCCAACTAGGCTTTATAAATTCATTCCATGATGATCAGAAAAACTACCGACTCTGCAATATTATTCCTTCTTCATCCTTTGTATCCTTTTTCTTCTTCTATTTATTTGATATAAATCATGTCTTTTTTAACTAATTTTTTATTTTACACATCTAATTTTAAAGGAATTTGGTAATGAATGTGAAAAACTGCAAATTTTCTCCATAGGAGTTTTGATCAGAGATGGTCAGATGGAGAAGGTCACAAAACTATAGTAACAGTTTTGAAAATTAAAAAAATTTAGAGAAAACATATTTGAAGAATTCTAGATTAGTTAAATTAAAATTTTCATATCCACTAACTGCGTGTTGATGATGTTTGAGTATTTCTGGACTTGTTAATGAACATATAGAGAACTTTGGTGAGTAGAGGCTGTAATCATTGAGTCTGGAGTCGTGGGGTAGAAGATAATGTGGCAATTACAAATTTGCCCTTTAAGTAAAAATTAAATAAAAATGAAATTTTTTTTAGGAGCACCGAAGCAAAGCTCTTTCTTAATTCATTCATCGTGTACATTTGTTCCTCCACAACATGATAGTTAACTTTTTTTTTTGGATACGTGATCGAACTAGGAATCTAGAGGCGTTAGCAGTATTACCACTGTCTCTCCAAACCACCTGCGCTATCTGTGGAGGAGATAGTTAAACAAAATTATTAAAACAGTGTTTGATCATTAATGATCCTTCATGACTTCATCATAAAAAGAGAAAGAAAAAACGAGTCATGAAAAAGATCGATCATGAGCAGAGTTGGACAGCGCTTCTTTGCTAGTGGGCTTGTTGGTTGATATAAGCAAGCCCAATGGACAAAAATCTTGCGCTGACCAATCTTCACAGACTATAGAGATGTTAATATAGAGATGTTAGGTACGGCCTTTTGGCCCACTAAGTATATACACATTGATCAAGGCCCATAAAAAGAGAATTCATATAATCCTATGGGGACGCTTTTTCTAAAAAAAATATTTTATTGATTTAATTAAAAATGATTAAGTTACAACTTAATTATAAAAACAATAAATTTCGGCATGTTAGCGTTCTTGACCAAAAAAATGTTCAAGTGATTATTATAAGATAAGACAACTCTTAAAAAACATAAAAAGTTTAGATCGCTCGAGTTAGCATCATGAAATTTGGAGAAGATACCTGGAGTGTATAATGCGCGGATATGAAAAGACTGATGAAAGCAATTCTTCTTTCATGAAATTTGTAGAAGATAATGGTATCCGAAAGTTTGTCTTTTTCTATCAACTAGTATAGTGCACATGCGTTGCCAAGAGCATACCTGTTTTGTTTTATGTTTTTCAAATTTGTTTTGTCGGATGCAAGGTAATGAAATGACTTATATATCAATATAAAATCTGAACATTTATAATTTTATTTAAATGAATAAATTGTATGAGAAAATTGTGTATAAAGAACTTTATGATTAATTATTATAGTTTGCATAATTGTTATAATTTATTCATAATTTATTAAAATAATTATAATATATTAAATAATTTCTTCTCTTTTAAATATTGTTGATGTATAGAATCACAGTCACTAATCTCCTGCGAGTTTTGTTCTTAAGAGAGTGGAGTCCACCTTTCCTTCTTATATCCGGTGACGTTGCTCCGGCCAGAGGTTCACCTGCGGCAAGAGAATATTTATGGAAGAGGCGGAGTTGGGATCTCCGGTGGTTCCTCCGACGGTCAAGTTAGTATGAGGAAGAGAGCAAAATATGGAGAGGGAATTCACTGAGAAGGATCACTTACCTCGTTTCTTTGTCTGATTGCTACTTATATCTAGGGTTTTGGGGTATTTTCATCTTTCTATCGGAGAGCGGTGATGGGTGAGCCCTCTCTTCCACGTGTTAGCTAGTAATTGGATGAGGGTCTGTCCTTGTCGGCCACGCCAGCTGTCTTTACAGATGTCAAGTGATGAGTGGATTTAAGAGTTAGTGTTGTTCATTCACCATTAATGAGATGGGATTGGCAGCGTCCGCAGCCGTATTAGTCCGAGGTACCTTAAATACTGTGAGAGATAGAGAGTTAAGGGGCTGACAGTACATTTAATGCGATGTTGATGGATTGTCGGGATTGGATTTTAGATAACCGTCGTTTAGGTAGGGGGAACCACGTAGGATGAGGCGAAGTGGTAGAGGCAGGCCTGCGCCCTCGAGTCGCCTATGAGGTCGATAAGTTGAAAGGACGACTAGTGCCGCCTCTCGCGTCGTCTAAGGGGACAAAATGACTAAAAAAGGGGGTGGCTAGCAGTCTCCCATGTCGTCCATGGGGACAAGCAACTGAGAAGGTAGCTTCAAGGCGATTGACTGGTTAGGCGGACGACTAGTACCGCCTTTCGCGTCGTCCAAGGAGGAAAACGGGTGGGAGGTCAGTCAACCCATCCTCCTCCTCGTCTGGGGTAGTCGTCCGACCCGGTTGAGCTCGAATGGAGAGTGCAAGACGTCCATTGGACTTGTTATGGAGATTAACGTTGCCCTAAGGTAACGGATTAAAGTGTTCGTTTCGATTATCACTCAATGTTTATCTTTAATCACTGATTAGTGGTTATGACCATAACAGTTGGCCCCTTTCACTTAGAGTCGATTGGAAACGAGTGCAAGTGAAATAGATAACATGGCTCTGGTCGGGTAGAGGCGATTCTGGAGAGAGTCTCGAACGTTCTTATGATGGGACGTGGCTGATGTCAGCGGGCAGTTTTTTAGCCATTGGTGTTTCGCCTTTTGGGCTCAATGGTGGGCCCCTCACAAAGTAAATAAGGGGGCTTTCCAACTTTCGAGGCAGCGCTTCGGGGTCTGAGACTTAATCTCATCCATTGATCATGGGCTGGTTCGAAGCTGGTGGATCTTTCCATAAATACGAAGCAATAGGGAAGAAGGAAGTTTTCACTTTCTTCATTTTTCAAAGACAAACTCCGGCGATCTTCGGGTGAGTCAACACAGCTATTTTCTATGGGTTCCGATCACCGAAAGCAGTTGGATGAGTTTCGCTTGAAGGTGACTCAAGTGCAGATGCGATTTCTGCATTCGAAGTTCGATGTTCCGAAGGGGTTTAAGCTGGAGGCGCTGGCGAAATCGTCTCCGGTGTATAGCCATGGTGAGAAGAGAGCTTCTCTGTACATTAAGCATTTAGAGTGCGGTCTACGGCTGCCACTGCACCCATTCCTTAGAAAGGTGTTCGAGGAGTTGGGAGTGTCTCCGATGCAGATGAAGCCCAATTCGATTGCCATACTGGTCGGCTTCATTGTCATCTGTCGTTGCTTGGCGATTCGTCCCAAAGTGAGCGTGCTGAGTCATCTGGTTAGCGTAACTGTGCAGAAGACGCCCCACTACCATCTTCATATGTCGGGGGAGTTCAAGGTCATCCTCGAGCTTCCTAAGTCGAACAAAGGATGGAAAGATAGATTTGTCTGGGTCACAGGGGACGACTCCAATTTGGGTTGCGCGACTTGGCCAGAGATAAGGAGAGAGGCTTTGAAATCGAAGCCTCTGCCAGAGGATGAGCGACAGGAGTTGAAGCAAATTCTCAAGTACGCAGGATCGCGTAAAATGAGTGCTTTACTCGACAAGTCGGTTCTACGACTTCATGGGATCTCATCGGTTCCTCCTGGCCCCCACGACGAGGTGAGAGCGCATAATGTGACCTTCGGAGGTATGGCCTAAGGATGGCTTCATTGGATTCAGCCAGGAAGAAAATCGAGGAATCGAAGGCATGTTGACTCGGCAAGCCAGCGGCAGCGACGAGTCGGCCTCGAAGAAGCTCCACGTGCAAGGGGGAGGTGGGACGACCACTGTCGGTCGTGAGGAGACGACTACGGGTGACGCTCCAAGTGGGGTTGTTGGCTTTCGAAGGACTCGGCAGAAGAAAACTAGCCATGGTCCTCGAGGAGCTAGACGGCTGGGAGAGAGTTTGGAGAACCCGATGGAGGCATGGTCGTCAGAGTCGGAAGGGGAGGCCGGCGACCGACCATTTACTGAAGCTGAAGGGGTGAAGCTCTGCCACACAACCGTTGACGTCGTTCCTCAAACGACGCCCAAGGTTGCTCCAGGAGGGGCTGAGGGCTGTTCGGAGCAGGTGGTTGCTGACAACCAAGTGGCATCGCCACAGGTGTTACCTCGTCGGCAAGGCAAGGGGCAGATGGGTGGTCGGGAGACGGGTTTCATCCCAGCGGGATGGCCTTCTCCCTATTATATGGCCGAGACCGATGGGGATTCGAATAAGGTGAGCGACCTATTGATGGGGACGTTCTCCTCTTCCGATCGTTATGAAGGGGAGCCCGATGCGGAACACCGATACAAGTCGGCTGGACATATGGACGTTCGCTCGTCGGTGCTAAGGTTGAGCTATGTGTAAGGGAAAGCGATAGAGCAATTCAACTTGCCTGAAGATCAGGAGGTTTTGAAGATGGTTCCCGATGTAGGTCTACATGTAATCCTGCGGAGTTACTTGACCAGGGGATGCTTAGTGGAACAAGAGTTATACAGTCGGTTGGCTCAGGGCCATCAGGCTTATGAAAGGCTTCGAAAGAAACATATTGCTCCTGAGACTAGCGGAAATGAAGAGCTCGACCAAGTCATCAAGGAGCTCTCGGTCAAACAAGCCGAACTTGATGATTGGCGCCGCGAGATGAAGGTTAAAGACCAAACCATTTTAGAACTCAAGGCATCGAGTGATAAGAAGTCGGCCGAGATTAAGGAGCTCCGACAAAGGCCGCTGGCAACACCGGGAGTCCGGGCCACCGATGATGTATCTGAGGAACGACCGCGCCGCGGCACGCGCTCTTGAGAAACAAGTTGCGCAGCATGCCAAGGCTCGCTTGGCGCAAGAGTCGGCCGCCAACCAACAGCTTTTGGATGAATGCTCTCAGGTCAAGGAGTCTTTGAGTAGGGCTGAAGAAAGAATAAAATTTTTAGAGTCGAACGACCACCAGTCGGTAATTATGGAGAGAGGTCGGCCGACTATCATTGAGGAATTTCGCCACAGCTCTCTGGGAAAGATTGAAGTCGCGCTGGCCTGTAAGGCGGGTAGTGACTTCATAGTTAAACAACTCCCAGCCGAGTACCAGGAGTTCCCTGGTCGACTCCAGTATCCCCCAAGCATAGAGAATCAGGTCGGTCTCTTATCGAGGTTCGAGAAGGTGGGAGCTGGCTATAACATAGGTGAGGGTGAAGTCGAAGAGGAGGGAGAGGAAGAGGCTAAGTTGTCAAGTGACGAGTCCTCAGCTGGAGCCGATCAGAGCGTGGGCGGAGGTTCGGACGGGAGAAGGGACGTGGCAACTCAGGATCCTCCCTCGACTCTTCCTCCTTCCACTAACATTACCTTGCCTCTGATTCCTGGGGCCGGCATGAACTTTTAGTAGTTTTAGGTTCTGATAAGTTTATGTTGTCGTATACTTGTAGACACGTACTCAACCTCATTCTTGTACTCATTTTCAAACGAATGAATAAAAATTCTTTTTGTTGTATGAATTGTTTTTTGGCTTATATCTGTGTTTTGTGGTATGCTTAATAATCCAACTAACTTGGCGAGTCGAACGACATGGTGTCGTGACTCAGTCAAACCTCTAGTTTTGGTCACGGAGATGACTTCCTATAAGATAATCGAACCGAGACGACGTCCCGTTAATTTGGAGTCGGTTTCCCAGTTACTTGGGTTTTTCTCAAATTTATTTGCTTGCTGGGTCGACTAGCTGAGGTCGGTCGGGCCCCATGCAATAGCCGGGTTTGGTTTCCAAGGCATGAACAGAAAGGGTCACTGTAGGGGATAGTGCCTGACGTCAGCGGTACTTTAGCCGCCAGAGTCGTTTCGAATTTCGAGCAAAGAGACATGGGTAATAAAGGCGGTGGGGCGTTCTAATTTCTGTAAGGCGGTTCAGATTCAATAATTAATCTGAGCCGTTAACTTCGAAATTGAAATGTTATCTGAGAGCAGCCACGTGGGCCTTTAAAACGTCTATACATACTTCTTCCTTATTGGGAAATTTCTTCTTTACGCTTTCTAAAAACTTTTGTTTTCTCCTTTTCTTCTCATCTTCCTCTTCAAGTTTTTTGGCCATGGCTGCTTCATCCTCCATTCCCGTTGACAAGATCAGCAAGCTCAAGTCTTGACATTCGAAGGTGAAGGAGGAAGATTTGGAAATTCTCCACGAAGTATGATCTTCGAGGGTTTCTTGTTTCTTTCTTGGGAGAAAAACGGCGCCATCCACGAGCACCCGACAAGCTGCCGTTATACGGCTCACCTAGACACGGTCACCACGGGCTTTGTGAAGAGAGTGTGCGAGGGGTTGGGGGTTTCCGCGATGCAATTTGCCCCTAATGCCATAGCAACGATTACGGCGTTTCTGGTAATATGCCATCGGGTGAAGGTGGAGCCGTCCCTACAACTATTCAGCAACTTGGTCACGGTGAGGGCGACCAAGAAGGACGCTCACTTCTTCTTCGGGTATGTGGGCGGCCGACTTGTCGATATCCCGGACTCAAACAAGGACTGGAAGAATAAGTTCGTTTGGGTTTTCGGTGCCGACGCCATCCTTGCTTGTCGTTCGTGGCCAAAAATCGAGAAGGACAATCTGAAAGCCCTCCCTCTTTCAACAGACGAGAGACGGGACTTAGAGAAGATCCGACAGTATTCTGGATCTCGGAAGGGCTACAATCTATTTGACAACGCTTCGCTGAGGGTGGCCGGGCTATCTTTCATTCGACCAACTGAGGTCGACAAGGAGAAGGAGAAGGAGTTGCTTGAAGAGACTCCTCAGCAAACGGAGGATCCCAAGAGTGGGGCTCCTAGTCCGACTAAAGCCGCAGAGTTGCGGCTTCCTCAAAAGAGGGCGAGAGGAGAAGGGTTGTCGGCTGCGGATGAGCAGAACGTGGAGAAAAACTTCAATGAGTTGGCCGCCATGCTGAAGGTACAAGCTCCTTCTCCCCAAACTGACAAACCCAAGAAGAAGAAGAAGAAGACGAAGAGGTCGAAGGAGTCGACTCCTAAAAGGGCGACTGAGGGGGCGGCTCCTGATCAAGCCAAGGTCATTGTGGGGGAACTTCCGACTGCTGGGGGAGAGTCGGCCTCACAAACCCTTTCTCCCTCGTCTTTGCCCATGGAGGGCGTCCATGAAGAGGGGTCGCGTTCTCGGGTCGGTGATGATTCCGACCAACAAGCGCGAGGGGCTTCGGTAACTATAAAGGATGCCCCGATTGACAAAGCTGCGGCAGGAACTTCCCCCGGGCCGACTCAAAGGCCAGGAAAGGAGTCGGCTATTTCTGACGAGTTGGCACTGGGGTCAGCTCCTCTTGGTTTGCTCGAGGATCTCGGCATCCAGATTCCTTTCCATCATCGGATTGCCGAGATTGGCAATTCGAAATGGAAAGAACTCCGCACTCACCTTGTCGGTCGGTTGTGGGAAGGATACTCGCCTAGTGAGGAACCTTCCGAAACCGATAGGTTTACTCCTAAACGCTATCTCCATAAGGACGACTCGGTTTTCTTATCAGGAAGGGCCCAACACACTACTATCGACCAGTTCTCCCTCCCGAAGGACCTAGACCTTTTGAGGGAGGTGCCATCGCTCAGTCTCTGATTTGCCCTCCAAAGCTATCACGTTCGTGGTGCCCTAATCGGAGAAGAGCTCTTCGACCGTCTCGTCCATTTGATGCAAGCTTATGAAGGGTCGGCGAGCGCCACAAAGGAAGGCTCGAGAGGAGGCTGAAAAGAGGACGGCAGCTCTGGAGGTTGAAAGAGAGGGGACCGATGCTAAGTGGCGTGCTGAACTGGAGGCTAAGCAATCTACAATTGCTAACCTCCAGACTCATCGCATGAAGCAGACGACCTCCATCGATAAGCTGAAGGGGGAAGTCGCTCAGTTGAAGAGGACGGCCGAAGGCTCTCAGAGGGAGATAGAAGAGTGGAAGGCTCAAGTTGGGGGGCTGGAGAAGCAACTCGAGGCTGAAAAGCTCGAGAAGCGATCAGTCCAGGAGAGCCTTCAGGCGGCCTTAGCTAATGCTTAATCGATAGAGACTCGCTTGAAGTTCGTGACTTCTGAGGTGGGTAAAAAGGAGGTTATCGAGGAGTATCGATAAGGGCCTATGGGCAAAGTGGAGTTGTCGCTGGCCGTCAAGGCCGGCTTTGACTATCTGAAGGGCCAGATACCCTCCGACGTTTCCTCATCTTCCAGCTTCACTAATCCTCCTCGAGTTCAGAGTTGCCTACCCGTGCTCCAGGGTCTTGAGGAGAGAGGAGCCGGAGTGCAGCTAGGGGTCGACGATGATGGTGACGACGATGAGGATGAGGACGAAGAGGGGGACGAAGATGATGACGGGGATGAGGAGGGGGGAGACGATGACCAGGGAGGAGATTAGGATGCCCCCCTTCTCTTTTTTTTTATTTAGCCGAGAAGACCATTGTACATTTATCATCTGACTTATGAATGAAAATTTTAATTTCGCTTTTCTTTGTGTTGAATTCTCTGCTCCATGTGACGTGTTTTTCTTAAATTTCGTGAGCATGTCGTGTTGACTTCGAATTCGACTAACATTTATAAGCCTAATAAAAATCATAATTTTCACATCATAGTTAACAATCTTACTTTCGATTAGTGTTTGAACTTATGTCGGTCGAGTCGGCCTTCATGTCACGTCGGCCGTCGATGCGAGATAGAGGATCGCGATAGAACAAACTGTAATTGTGTTGACTCTAGCGCTAGTGGTGGTTCGGGGTTTGGCAACCCGTGGGTCGAGTGCCTAGGACTTCACGTGGTACCTAGGTCTTTGGGAGTCGGCTCGTGGGAGGCGACGACTCTGCGAATGACAACCTTATTGGTTGGGTGCCTAGGACTTACGTGGTACCTAGGTCTTTGGGAGTCGGCTCATGTGGGAGCGGCGACCCTGATTTTCCAAGCGGGAGTCAGCTCACGAGGGAGCGACGACCTTGCGAATGACAACCTTGTTGGTTGGGTGCCTAGGACTTACGTGGTGCCTAAGTCTTTGGGAGTCGGCTCATGTGGGAGGCGGCGACCTTGCGAGTGACAACCCTGTAGGTTGAGTGCCTAGGACTTACGTGGTGCCTAGGTCTTTGGGAGTCGGCTCGTGGGCGGCGACCCGATTTTCCAAGCGAGTCGGCTCACGAGGGCGGCGACTTTACAAATGACAACCTTGTTGGTTGGGTGCCTAGGACTTACGTGGTGCCTAGGTCTTTGGGAGTCGGCTCGTGGGAGCGACAACTCTGCGAATGACAACCTTGTTGGTTGGGTGCCTAGGACTTACGTGGTGCCTAGGTCTTTGGGAGTCGGCCATGGGAGAGGCGACCCGATTTTCAAGCGGAGTCGGCTCACGAGGGGCGGCGACCTTGCGAATGACAACCTTGTTGGTTGGGTGTCTAGAACTACGTGGTGCCTAGGTCTTTGGGAGTCGGCTCATGTGGGAGCGGCGACCACGATTTTCAAGCGGAGTCGGCTCACGAGGGGCGGCGACCTTGCAAATGACAACCTTGTTAGTTGGGTGCCTAGGACTTACGTGGTGCCTAGGTCTTTGGGAGTCGGCTCACGAGGGGCGGCGACCTTGCAAATGACAACCTTGTTGGTTGTGCCTAGGACTTACGTGGTGCCTAGGTCTTTGGGAGTCGGCTCATGTGGGGCGGCGACCACGATTTTCAAGCGGAGTCGGCTCACGAGGGGCGGCGACCTTGCGAATGACAACCTTGTTGGTGGGTGCCTAGGACTTACGTGGTGACTATGTCTTGGGAGTCGGCTCATGTGGGGCGGCGACCGATTTTCCAAGCGAGTCGGCTCACGAGGGGCGGCGACCTTATGAATGACAACCTTGTTGGTTGGGTGCCTAGGACTTACGTGGTGCCTAGGTCTTGGGAGTCGGCTCATGTGGGAGGCGGCGACCACGATTTTCAAGCGGAGTCGGCTCACGAGGGGCGGCGACTTTACAAATGACAACCTTGTTGGTTGGGTGCCTAGGACTTACGTGGTGCCTAGGTCTTTGGGAGTCGGCTCTCGTGGGAGCGACAACTCTGCGAATGACAACCTTGTTGGTTGGGTGCCTAGGACTTACGTGGTGCCTAGGTCGTTGGGAGTCGGCTCATGTGGGAGAGGCGACCCGATTTTCAAGCGGAGTCGGCTCACGAGGGGCGGCGACCTTATGAATGACAACCTTGTTGGTTGGGTGTCTAGAACTTACGTGGTGCCTAGGTCTTTGGGAGTCAGCTCATGTGGGAGCGGCGACCCTGATTTTCCAAGCAGGAGTCAGCTCACGAGGGAGCGACGACCTTGCAAATGACAACCTTGTTAGTTGGGTGCCTAGGACTTACGTGGTGCCTAGGTCTTTAGGAGTCGGCTCTCGTGGGAGCGACGACTCTGCGAATGACAACCTTGTTGGTTGGGTGCCTAGGACTTACGTGGTGCCTAGGTCTTTGGGAGTCGGCTCATGTGGGAGCGGCGACCCTGATTTTCAAGCGGGAGTCGGCTCACGAGGGAGCGACGACCTTGCGAATGACAACCTTGTTGGTTGGGTGCCTAGGACTTACGTGGTGACTATGTCTTTGGGAGTCGGCTCATGTGGGAGCGGCGACCCTGATTTTCCAAGCGGGAGTCGGCTCACCAGGGAGCGACGACCTTATGAATGACAACCTTATTGGTTGGGTGCCTAGGACTTACGTGGTGCCTAGGTCTTTGGGAGTCGGCTCATGTGGGAGCGGCGACCCTGATTTTCCAAGCGGGATTGGCGCCTTGATGTTGTTTTGACTTGGAGAGGGAACGAGCGTTTCTTCTTGGCTTCAAAGGGGCAGATTGACCTGTTTCAATTCCAGAGTAGGGCACCTCCGTAATCGAGTGGGTTGGGTTATCAATCGCGACGAGAGGAGAAGGGTTCCTTGACTTGTTTTGACGAGAAGGATTCCTTGACTCGGCCTGATCGGAATGATTGCCCGAATCCATTCTCTCTTAGGGGTTTTCTTAGCTCGTTAACTAAAACAGGGTCGTCATGCCTCCTTTTGGGCCGGAAAGTCGTCTCGTTCTGCTGCCTATGAACGGCGCGTTATGAAACTTCTTGCATAATATAGAAACATGTAGTAATAGTTAGGGACAAGAGTATATTTATATTGAAGGATCTCGAGTAAGATTTACAATACAAATTTTATTGAAAGAACTTCCTAAGATGCTCGATGTTCTAAGGGTGCTGCAAGATCCTTCCATCAGGGCTCCTTAGTCGGTAAGTTCCAGGGCGCAGCTCTTCGAGGACGGTGTATGGTCCTTCCCAATTGGGTGCTAGATTTCCACACTTGGAATCCTTGTCAAATGCTGCTTTCCTCAGTACAAGATCGCCGGCAGGAAACCTCCTCGGCCGAACTTTACTGTTGTAGTATCGGGCGATCCATTGTTGGTTGACAATTTGTTTACGCAAGGCAGTCGCTCGAACTTCATCTACCAGGTCCAGTTGCCTTCGAAGTCCAGCGGAGCTCATCTCTTCATTAAAGTGTTGCAGTCGAATGGTAGGCATGCCGACCTCTACCGGAGTTACCACTTCAGTCCCGTAGGCTAACCTGAAGGGAGTTTCACCAGTTGAGTTCTTATGGGTCGTCCGGTACGACCATAAGATGCTTGGCAGTTCTTCGACCCAATTACCGACTGCTTTGTCTATCTTCTTCCTCAGGGCTTGGAGGATACATTTGTTAGCGGCCTCTGCTAGTCCATTGCATTTAGGATGGGCCACCGAAGCAAACTTTAGCCTGATTCCCCATTCCTCACAAAAATCTTGGAATCCCCCGCTGCTGAATTGAGTGCCGTTATCGGTGATGAATGAGCGAGGAACACCGAACCGACAAACAATCGACTTCCACGCAAAGTTAGTGATGTTGCTCTCTCCAATCTTCGCTAGGGGCTCGGCTTCAATCCACTTAGTGAAATAATCAATGGCAACTATTAGGAACTTGCGTTGCCCTGATGTAAGGGGGAGCGGTCCCAATATGTCTAGGCCCCATTGGGCCAAAGGAATGGGGCTGAAAATGGGAGTCAACTCTATGGCAGTGGCTCTGGGGATTTCAGCAAAGAATTGGCACTTTTTATATTTGGAGACAAGCTTCTTGGAGTCGGCTATTATTGTTGGCCAATAATATCCTTGTCGAATGATCTTCTGGGCGAGAGCTCTTGCTCCTGGATGGTTTCCGCAGACACCTTCATGGAGTTCCTTCAGAACATATTCAGCTTCAGATGGCCGAAGACACCAAAGATAAGGTCCTACCCCGCCACTTTGATAGGACGACCGGTAGAGCTGGTCGTCAATCATGAGATAACGACGGGCAGTCCTCTGCAAACTCTTTGCTTTAGCATTGTCTGTGGGTAAGACACCACTGACTAAGAATGGGACGATAGAATCCATCCAACAGGGCTCCAGGGGGATGTCGGCCTGCATGACATCCGAAGAAGCTCCCGCAATGCTGCGACGCTGGAGCGTGTCGGTGAAGATGGGCCCGAAGCTGCTCACGGAGCTGGTCGATGCGAGCTTCGATAAGGCGTCCGCTCGAGCATTGCGGGCGCGAGGGACTTGGGTGATCTTGAAGTTGGTGAAGTGGGTCAGCAAATCCTTGACAATCTTCAGATACTGAGCCATCCTTTTGTCCTTGGCAGCATATTTACCGTTGACTTGGTGAACGACCAGTTGAGAGCCGGCCAATATGTTCAGGCTCTTGGCTTTGACGGCCAGCGCGGCTCGCAAGCCGGCAATGAGGGCTTCATACTTGGCCTCATTGTTCGAAGCAGAGAATTTGAAGGTGATGGATTGCTCTGTGACTGTTCCTTCTAGGTTGCGCAAGACAACGCCGGCCCCACTTTCAACTTCGCTCGAGGATCCATCTACTTTCAACTCCCACCAAGAGGTGACTTCAGGGGAGTCGTTCTCAGGATCGGAGCATGGGGGAGGTGTTACCGCTTGCTTCTTCGCCTGCCTGGGGGAGGTCGGTTGACCAAGGATGATGAGGTCAGCTGGTTCACCATCTGGCGAGGTGGACTCTATGAGGAAGTCGGCCAAGGCTTGTGCCTTGATAGTGGTCCTGGGCTCGAACTGTACATCATATTCGCTAAGTTAGATTGACCATGAGACCATCCTCCCAGATGTGGTGGGGCTTTCCAAAGATTTCTTCATCGGTAGGCTCGTCCACACAATGATGGGGTGTGCCTGAAAGTATGGACGAAGCCTACGAGTAGTGGTGATGAGGGAAAAAGATGCTTTCTCAACCAGGGGGTAGTTCAGCTCCCCTGCTCAGAGAATTCGGCTGATATAGTAGACCGGCTTCTGGATATGGTCTTCTTCTCGAATAAGTACAGAGCTTACAGCTTCGGGTGAGACGGCCAAATATAGACATAGCGTCTCTCCCTCTACTGGTTGGCTCAAAAGTGGCTTTGTGCTCAAATAAGCTTTGAGCTCTCTGAAGGCGGCACAACATTCTTCCGTCCATTCCAACTTCTTCTTGGGGTCTTTGGTTCCCCTGAGTATTTTGAAGAAAGGGAGACTTCTCTCGGCTGATTTGGAGAGAAAGCGCCCCAATGCGGCTATTTTGCCGTTGAGCTTCTGAATGTCCTTCATGGTTCGCGGCTCGGGAAGTCGTTCAATGGCCTCTATTTTTTCTGGATTGATCTCAATACCCCTTTGGGTGATCATGAACCCAAGAAACTTTTCTAACTGCACTCCAAAAGCACATTTCGTCGGGTTAAGCTTCATGCGGTAACGCCGGAGGGTGTAGAAGGTTTCCTCGAGGTCGGTAATGTGAGTGGCAGCTAGTCTCGACTTCACCAGAATGTCGTCCACATAAGCTTTCACATTGCGACCGAGTTGAGGCTTGAAGATCTTGTTGACCAGCCTCTGGTAGGTCGCTCCCGTGTTCTTGAGACCGAAGGACATAACATTATAGCAGAATGTGCCTTGGTCGGTGATGAAAGACGTATTCTCCTGATCATGCTCCGCCATGCGGATCTGATTGTGTTCACGAGGAAAAATTGAGAAAATGGAAAAATTGGTCTATTCTATTTGAAGAATAATGAATACAATCTCTCGAATGCAATCTCTCTCTCTAACTGACTTGGATAAAAAGAAATTACAAATTCCTCGATCGGTTGCCCGATTTACAAAAGAGAGAAGGATCAACGGAGACCCTTCCCTTTATTTAATCTGGGTTCTTCACGGTAGCGGTGGGAGCTTGAATCTTGTATCCCGTGGATGATCCGACCGTCTTGACTCGTGGGACGAGGTTGAAAAATAACTCACAGGAGCAAGTTTAGAACTCTGGCCGAGTTAAGAACTCTTTGATAGAGTTGATTTTAGAAAAGGATTAGTAATCCTTTTAGCCAAGAATGGCAGAGAAGAACTTTCCGTGCAAGTTTGAAAACTGTGATCGAGTTGAACTCTCTAGGAGAGTTGATGTCAGCAAAGGAGGTTTGATCCTTTCTTTTAAAACAAGACGCAGATCTTCGGTAAAACCTCAATATCTCCAAATCCAACCGGTAGAAATCAATCTCCACCATTCAGAATTAGGAATGATGAGCGTTGAGGCTGACCTCCAAGTTTCACTCCGATCAGACCATGGATGAAGGTCCGATCGTCATGCCGATCATAACTACGCAGAAGTGGCTTTTCTTTTCTCCCTCCTCCTCTCCTTTTTAGTCCTCCGGCCAAATCCTTTCAACCCGCCCCTATTTGGCTGTGAAAACCCTCCATTTATAGGGATTAAAAGGGTGTAACCACCCCCTTAAATTGCTCCATAATGGGGGTTTAGTGGGGTGTAACCGCCCCCCCTTAAATCTCTCAAACGGTTTAAGAACCGTTCAACTCATGTTTGAATGAGTCAAAACGCGAACTTCGCGTTCTGGAGAAAGCCTCGCGTCTGCATTTTAGTGCAGGAACGCGGGGATGGACCTCCGCGTCTTTGTTTTAACTAGGACGCAGGGCTAGAGGCCCGTGTTTTGAGCTTCGAACGCGGGCCATGCGCTCCGCGTTTTAGGCTTCGAACGCTGGCCATGAGCTTCGCGTTTTGGGCTGCGAACGCGGGCCACGTGCTCCGCATTTTGAATTGAAACGCGGGCCATGTGCTTCGCGTTTTGGGCTTCGAACGCGGGCCACGTGCTCCGCATTTTGAATTGAAACGCGGGGAAGCGTCCCGCGTTTTGCTTTGAAGAGATCAATACTTGTGATCTCCTTTCACAAGGATTGTCAACTTGTAATCCTTGTACTCTGGAGACATTAGCTTCTGATTCTCCTTTGTTGTCGTGAAAGTTGTCAGCTTGTAACCTTCATTGATAGTGTTTCGTAGATATTGGTCGTCTTGATAATTTTTTCTGACCCTCTGAACCCCTCAAAGTTTTGAAAGTTCGCGGTTGGTGGGGCGAGCTTTGAATACTGGATATCTTCTTTTGCTTGATCCTGAGAAGGTATTGCTCCTCATTCTGTCTTTAAAGAAGTTGTGTTCTGCTTTTGTCCACACTAATCATTCGTCTTGCACGGGTGAACTCCGGCATTTTTTTGCTTTTTTAAAATGCAGGAGTGACCGTAGTGTCTTGAACTTTGCTACGCGGGACTGATCCTCGCGTTTTGAGGTTGAAACACGGAGCTGGCCATCGCGTTCTGTGTTTAAAACGCGGGCGCGACCCTCGCGTTTTGTGTTGAAACGCGGGGGTGGTCCTTCGCGTTTGATGAGTAAAACGCGGGGATGAACCCCACATTTCCAACTAAGTCTTTTAGACTCTTCTTTAAGGTGCCAAAAGTAAAGTGTTAACTTGGCATGCCTTTCATACTTGTTATTTGAACAAGCTTTTAGGGACTTATCACTCTATTGCAAAGAGTTGATAAATTAGTTTTATCATCAGAGGTGGAATTTTTTAACTTGATAATGATTTTTGAGGACTTATCGCTCTATTGAAGAGAGTTGATAAGCTGATTTTATCAGAGGTGTGGAGTTAACTTGATAAAATTGGGTACTTATGATTTGAACAAGATTTTGAGGACCTATCGCTCTATTGAAGAGAGTCGATAAGTTGATTTTATCAGAGGTGGGGAGTTAACTTGATAAAATTGGGTACTTGCGTTTTGAACAAGATTTTGAGGACCTATCGCTCTATTGAAGAGAGTCGATAAGTTGATTTTATCAGAGGTGGGGAGTTAACTTGATAAAATTGGGTACTTGTGGTTTGAAAAAGATTTTGAGGACCTATCGCTCTATTGAAGAGAGTCGATAAGTTGATTTTATCAGAGGTGGGGAGTTAACTTGATAAAATTGGGTACTTGTGGTTTGAACAAGATTTTGAGGACCTATCGCTCTATTGATGAGAGTCGATAAGTTTAGGTTTTGTCGGGGAACAAAATATGAAACCTGTGATTTGAACAAGGTTTAAGGCTTGTGATGTGAACAAGGCTTTAGGCTTGTGTTGTTAACAAGGCTTTTGGGGCTTGTGGTGTGAACAAGGCTTCGGGCTTATGGTGTTAACAAGGCTTTGAGCTTATGGTTTGAACAAGGCTTTGGGGCTTATCATCCTATTGAGGAGGATTGATAAGTTGACTGTCAGAGGTGTAAGGTTAACATGACAAGATTGTATTGCAATGTGAGCAACTTTGTGGACTTATCATCCTATTGAGGAGGATTGATAAGTTGGTTATCAAACTCTGCTGAGGATGTGTACAGATTTTGATAGGATTGTGTTGTAATTTGAACAACTTTGTGGATCTATCATTCTATTGGAAAGGAATGATGAGTTGATTGACGGGGTTTAGTTGTGATTTGAACAATTTTGAGGAACTTATCTGCTGGGGAGGATTGATAAGTTGATTATATCATCAGAGGTATAGTTTTGACTTGATGAAGATACGTTGCGATCGGACAACTTTGAGGACCTATCATCCCGTTGAGGAGGATTGATAAGTTGATTGCATTTAAGCAAATTTGAGGACTTATCATCCTATTGATGAGGATCGATAAGTTGTTTATCGTTATTTAGTTATGATTTGAACAACTTTGAGGACTTATCGCTCTTATTGAAGAGTGTCGATAAGTTGATGTTAGAGGAGTTCGCCGCATGTGACGCTGTGCTTCGATATTGAATACGACTTTGTCGCCTTTACGCAAGAGACTAACCGCAACGCGTGTTAGGCGTTGACTTTAGGGTTATTGGCCAACCCCGGCTATCAGCGGACTTGATGAGCCTTTACCGACACCGCTTGAATCGGGCTAGCATGCAGATTATCTAAACTGCTCCACATGTGACGCTGTGCTAAAAGAATAAAACTCTTTTAGGCTTAATGCTACGATGTTGAATACGTAGGCTTCGTCTTTCTCACAGAATAGACTACCCGGCCGCATGTATTAGATGCGGGCTTATCTACTTAGGTTTGAGATAAAATTCCCGATTTGAATTCCGTGTCTTCTTCGATCGGTAAAAGACTAAACCGACAGCGTGTGTTGGCGTTGACTTTAGGGTTATTGGCCAACCCCGCCTATCAACGGACTTGATGAGCCTTTACCGACACCGCTTGAATCGGGCTAGCATGCATTATCTAAACTGCTCCACATGTGACGTTGTGCTAAAAGAATAAAACTCTTTTAGGCTTAATGCTACGATGTTGAATACGTAGGCTTCGTCTTTCTCACAGAATAGACTACCCGGCCGCATGTATTAGATGCGGGCTTATCTACTTAGGTTTGAGATAAAATTCCCGATTTGAATTCCGTGTCTTCTTCGATCGGTAAAAGACTAAACCGACAGCGTGTGTTGGCGTTGACTTACCCCGCTTAGGATTCGATAAAATTCCCACACGCAGGAGGCATGGATTGTGGTGTTATTAATAACAACCTTGAGGACTTATCGCTCTATTGAAGAGAGTCGATAAGGTGATTGTCAGAGGTGTTAGGTTAACATGACAAGGATACATTGCGATCGGAGCAACTTTGAGGACTTATCACTCTATTGAAGAGAGTCGATAAGTTGATTGTCAGAAGAGGTCGCCTTGCTAATAATGAGATGAGCTAATCTTAACTTTATGGGGATTGCATTGCGATGTGAGCAACTTTGTGGGCTTATCATCCTATTGGAGAGGATTGATAAGTTGATTGTCAGAGGTATGAGGTTAACATGACAAGGATACGTTGCGATTGGAGCAACTTTGTGGGCTTATCATCCTATTGAAGAGGATTGATAAGTTGATTGTCAGAGGTGTGAGGTTAACATGACAAGGATACGCTATGCATTGGAGCAATTTGTGGACTTATCATCCTATGGAGAGGATTGATAAGTTGGTTGTCGAGGTGCATTGTTAACCCGACGGATTGTGTTACGATTTGAGCAACTTTGTAGACTTATCATCCTATTGGAGAGGATTGATAAGTTGATTTTGGTAGTCTTCTTTGCGTTGAAGTGCTTACATTGTCAAAAATATTTTGTTAACTTGACAATATTTAGAATTTATTATTCTACTCGAAAATAATGATAATCAACCCCACCAGTAATTATTCTAGGTTGATACTAACAGAGTCTTGACCTCGCGATTTAAATTTGGGTCATCAATAGCAGTCTTGGTCGATCTCCTCTTCTTGACTTCAATCCTAGCAATAATTGCTTGACTGTTAATACAGGAGACTAGTTGTTTCGTGAACGATATTTTGCAACCCCATTCGAGCTAGGAGATTGGTTTGTAAATTGTGTCGACAGTGTCAATCAAAGCGATCAGGTCATACCTGTCGAGCATCGAAGAGCCATGCTTCGGAACCGTTCGACGAAGACTTTGATAGGCTCTCCCTCCTTTTGCTTAATGGCAAGGAGAGAAGTGACAGTGATTTCCGTGTCATCTTCAAAGAATCGTGATAGGAAGAGTCTCTCTAAACCTGCCCATTTCTGGATACATCCTGCAGGCAGTTTCATGAACCATTCAAAGGCAACCCCCTTGAGGGTGCCAATGAACAAACGAGCTGCTATGGCATCGTTTGCCATCACATTCCCAGTCTGTGACCTAAAATGGTAAATGTGTTGGTTCGGTGATCCCGTGCCGTCGAAAGCTTGTAGCGTCGGGATTTTGACTTTTGAAGGATAAGGAACCGTATCCCATTCTGCAGGATACGGTCTGACAACCCCCTGATCTTGGAGCTCGTACCTATTAGCCATGGCATTGAGGCGGGCTTCCAGTTCTCGCATTTTCACCGATTGAGGACTATGCTCATTTTCGGCCCTCTTCTCTTCTTCAAATGAAGATTCTACGTGATGAGCTTCTTGATCAGGAGCTTCATTCACTTTTTCTTTCCATTTTGGGGATTGACTCCCCCTCCGTGATGATTCCGGCTGAGGTGTTGAGCTAGCCATGTGAACTTGAGCCCTATCTGCAATAAGTTGGGCTACCATTTCTCGAAGTTGATCGATGGACTCTTGTTGTGATCGCAGGGCTTCTTGCATCATAGCCTGATGCTCTTCGAGCCTCTTCTTGAAATCTTCAGCATTTTCCGTCGTGTAGACAGCGCTCACATGCTCCACGAAAGAACTAGAGGATTGAGATTCTGCGATGGCTGAATGCTCATCATCAGACTCAATTCCTTTAGCCAATTTTTGATAGTTGACGGGGGATATGACCCCTGTTCGAGTCCGAGTATGTCGGTAAACTCCGTCGGAGTCATTCAAAGCCTCTTTCAAGCCGGGGGACCGATTTGCCTCTGGCTCATTGGAGCTAGAGATTAACGGTTTGCCTACTCCGATCATGTTAGAAGTGACTCCAAGATATTCGACCTCTGAAGTCTCCTTCCTGTGAGAATGCCGTCGTTCGGTGGACCAAATGACATTTGTTAATTGGTCAAACACCGGCGGCAGCACTGCGTGGCGGCGTCGATATCGCGATGATTTGGCACTTGGAGCGAAGATCGCGTTTGAGCATGAGCGAGGTTGGACCAGCGTTTTAGATTGGGAGCAGCTAGGTCAGCGTTTGAATGCTTTCGAGCGCGGGGTTGAGACCCGCTTCGTGATAGGGCGTGAGGGTCACTTGCAACCCTGCCGACGCGAGTCAGCGTTTGAAAATTTGAGCGGGGTTGAGACCGCGTTTTATAATAGGGACGCGAGGTTCGTGTTCGGGCACATAAGCGAGGCTTGCATTACGTAAAGCGAAGCTCAAGATCGCGTTTTGGCTCACAAACGCGAAATTCGCGTTGGTTGATCGATTGGCCATCTCGGGGCTGTGTTCTTCGACGAGCAGCACTCCTTTTCGCCTGATTTGAGGCTTTTGCAGCGACATCACCATCTTTACTGATCAGGTTAGCCACGGCAACCGAAGGGACTTTGGTCTCCTTAGAGGCTTTGTGGATCTTGCGCATAGCCTTGGGGCTAAGGGATCCGGAGGAGAGTGCCTCCTCGAACTTGGCTTGATCGAACTCTACGGTCAGAGTTTCAACAGTCGTCCCAATGAGCTTGACGTCGGATTGCGCCACCACCTCTTCATCGGTGAAAGAGATCTTTCCCAGCGGAGTCGCCATCTTTTGTTTGCGAGGAAAAATTGAGAAAATAGAAAAATTGGTCTATTCTATTTAAAGAATAATGAATACAATCTCTCGAATGCAATCTCTCTCTCTAACTGACTTGGATAAAAAGAAATTACAAATTCCTCGATCGGTTGCCCGATTTACAAAAGAGAGAAGGATCAATGAAGACCCTTCCCTTTATTTAATTTGGGTTCTTCACGGTAGCGGTGGGAGCTTGAATCTTGTATCCCGTGGACGATCCGACCGTCTTGACTCGTGGGACGAGGTTGAAAAATAACTCGCAGGAGCAAGTTTAGAACTCTGGCCGAGTTAAGAACTCTTTGATAGAGTTGATTTTAGAAAAGGATTAGTAATCCTTTTAGCCAAGAATGGCGGAGAAGAATTTGCCGTGCAAGTTTGAAAACTGTGATCGAGTTGAACTCTCTAGGAGAGTTGATGTCAGCAAAGGAGGTTTGATCCTTTCTTTTAAAATAAAACGTAGATCTTCGGTAAAACCTCAATATCTCCAAATCCAACCGGTAGAAATCAATCTCCACCGTTCATAATTAGGAATGACGAGTGTTGAGGCTGACCTCCAAGTTTCACTCCGATCAGACCACGGATGAAGGTCCGATCGTTATGCCGATCACAGCTACGCAGAAGTGGCTTTTCTTTTCTCCCTCCTCCTCTCCTTTTTAGTCCTCCGGCCAAATCCTTTCAACCCGCCCCTATTTGGCTGTGAAAACCCTCCATTTATAGGGATTAAAGGGGTGTAACCGCCCCCTTAAATTGCTCCATAATGGGGGTTTAGTGGGGTGTAACCGCCCCCCCTTAAATCTCTCAAACGGTTTAAGAACCGTTCAACTCATGTTTGAATGAGTCAAAACGCGAACTTCGCGTTCTGGAGCAAGCCTCGCGTCTGCATTTTAGTGCAGGAACGCGGGGATGGACCTCCGCGTCTTTGTTTTAACTAGGACACGGGGCTAGAGACCCGTGTTTTGAGCTTCAACGCCGCCACGCGGTTCGCGATTTTGAATTGAAGCGGGCCATGTGCTCCGCGTTTTGGGCTTCGAACGCTGGCCACGCGGTTCGCGATTTTGAATTGAAGCGGGCCATGTGCTCGCGTTTTGGGCTTGAGCGGGCCACGTGCTCCGCATTTTGAATTGAAACGCGGGGAAGCGTCCCGCGTTTTGCTTTGAAGAGATCAATACTTGTGATCTCCTTTCACAAGGATTGTCAACTTGTAATCCTTATACTCTGGAGATATTAGCTTCTGATTCTCCTTTGTTGTCGTGAAAGTCGTCAGCTTGTAACCTTCATTGATAGTGTTTCGCAGATATTGGCTGTCTTCAGTAATTTTTTTTTACAGCCTACAGATTGTAGCCTGAGAAAGCATCTAGAAAGCTTAGCAGCTGATGACCAGCACTTTCATCCACCAATTGGTCAATGCGGGGGAGAGGGTAGCTATCTTTAGGGTAAGCCTTGTTAAGGTCAGTGAAGTCAACGCACGTCCTCCATTTGCCGCTGGCTTTCTTTACCAAGACTACGTTGGACAACCATTCGGGATATTGGACTTCCTGAATGAAGCCGACCTTCAAGAGTCGCTCGACCTCTTCGGCTGTCGCCTTTTGTCGCTCAGGCCCCAGATGCCTCTTCTTTTGTCGAACCGGCTTGGTATGTCGGTCGACAGAGAGTTCATGGCAAATGACATCAGGCGAGATACCTGGCATGTCTTCTGGGCCCCAAGCAAACACATCAAGGTTAGACAAATGAAAAGAAATAAACGCACCTCTTAATGGTTCTGAGAGGTTAGATCCAATCCTGAGCGTCTTCTTGCCTTCATTATCGACCGGAATCTCATGCAAGTCTTTGACCGGAGTCGTCCTTTCTCGTCCCATCTTCTTTTCGAATTGGTGAGTTGTCTTCTCTATGGGCATGACGGTTGCGACTCCTTTCCCCTTGGTGGAGAGCACATAGCAAGCTTGGGCTTCTTTCTGGTCGCTCCGGGCCACCCCGACCCCTCTTGGAGTAGGGAACTTGATCATTTGGTGGTAAGTGGAGGGAATAGCCCGCAAGCGATGGAGGGAGGTCCGACCCAGGATGACATTGTGTGCTGACTTGATGTCCATTACTACGAATTAGACATCGACAGTCGACTGGCATGGAGGTTGACCAATAGTCAAGGGAAGAGCGATTAGCCCCTCTAGTAGCTGTGAATGTCCAGTGAAGCCAATCAAGGGACCCAGAGACGGTTGCAACTTGGACTTGTCAATACCCATGCGGTTAAACGCATCCAAGAACAATATATCGACAGAACTTTCAGTGTCGATCATGATTCTTTTCACCTTGAAGCCATCAATGTCGGCTGAGATGACAATGGGGTCATCGTGAGGCGCCTCGACTCCTTCTAGGTCAGCCTCACTGAAAGAAATGGACTTATCCATCCTCGGCTTCTTGTCACAGCTATCCACCCGTAGAGCATATTTGGCATACCTCTTGCAAGCGTTATTGGATTCTCCTCCTAGAGTAGGGCCACCACTGATAGTGTTGATGACTCCTCGACTCCCTTGCCCCACTTCTCGGTGCTCTGGATTGGGTTGAGGTCGGGGAGACCGAGAGCGAGGTCTCTGGTCATCTATCCTGGGAGGCAGATCTCTGCGAATCAAATTTCTCAAAAATCCTCTCTAAATGAGGTCTTTGACCTCATTTGCTGTGATCTCTGTGGTATCGACAATACTATCATGTGTCCCTCTTATTTGGGTCCGACCTCATTTGCGGCGGGGGCTTATTGAGGAGTCCCTCTCTCTGGGCTTTATCAAGGGCCCCAGAGAGGGATGTGTTGAGGACTGTGAAGACCGGGGGAGGAGCGTCTACTCTCCTGCCCTCCCTCCTGTCAAAACGACCATTACGATTGTTGTTCTTGGGGGGAGGATTTCTTGGAACATTTCTGGGCTCTTCCCTCTGAGGCGGGTCTTGAGTCGGCTTGGTGAGGGAGACAGCTGGAGTTGAGGAGGGAGCTACATGTGGAGTCGACTGTGGAGCTTAGTGGGCGGCCGGAGTGGTGTGTGTGACGGCTGGTGAAGTCAGAGTGGTCGGCTTGCTGGGTTCTGTCTCTGTTGCGACCTTGTAAGCTTCAGCTTCTTCCATATTCATGTAAGCATGAGCTTTGGACATCAACTACTCATAACTTCTGATCGGTTTCTTGTTGAGAGCCTTGGACAAGTCGCCTGGTCGTAACCCCGCCACTAGAGCCGCCATAGCAACTTTGTTCCCTGGGTCTTCAACTTCTAGCCTCTTCGCTTGAAACCTCTTTATGTAAGCTCTAAGGTTCTCATCCGGCTCTTGCTTGGTCTGAATGAGCACACTGGACGGTAGCTTGGGCTTGGCATTGGCTAAGAAGTGGTGGATGAACTTCCGACTGAGCTCCTCAAAGATCCCAACAGACTTCTTCTCCAAAGAGTTCCACCAAAGCTTTGCGCTTCCCGTCAAAGTGACTGGGAAGCAGCGGCAGATGGTCGCCTCTGGTGCCTGCATCATGATCATGATATCATGATAGTTCTAGACATGTTCGGCTGGGTCCTTCTCACCTCCATACTTGTCCATAGGTGGCATCTTGAATTTCTCGATCGGCGCCGTCATGATGGCGTCGGTAAAGGGAGTGTTTCCCCCTATGGCGTCGGCAACAGGTCGGTATACTTGGTTATAGCCGCCTGCGGGCTGGTGGATTGTGGGAGCTGGAACTGTGGGTGATGCATAAGGTCTTAAGGCTGTGCCTGCTGGTTCCTTTGCGCCTTGGCTAGGAGCAGGGCTCTCATCAGTCACGTCAAAGATGAGGGGACGACGCCTGGAGTTGGCGCACTCGGTCGGCTGCGTCTGCAGCGGTTGGGCGGCGCGCTCTTGGTCTCTCCTCGGTTTGTTGATGTGAGGAGTTTTTGGGGCTGGAACCTGCTGCATGGTCAATTGCTGAGGACCATGGGCAGTGGAGTGACGGCTTGTTGAAGGTTGAGGCGCCGCAGAAGTGGTTGGTTGTGCTGTGGGCGGGGGAAAACGGCTGAAGAGCTCGTCAGTGAAGGCTTTGAGTTGAGCTTCTACTGCATGTGTGATCCTCTCGGTGGATTCCTGGAGCTGGGCTTGAGTAACATAGCCTACTGGTAGGTTCCCCAACCTAGTGAAATCATTGCCACCGGACATGTTTGCAAGAAGAAGAAAGGAGGCCCCACGATGGGCGCCAAACTGTTGATGTATAGAATCACAGTCACTAATCTCCTGCGAGTTTTGTTCTTAAAAGAGTGGAGTCCACCTTCGCTTCTTATATCCACCTTCCCTTCTTATATCCGGTGATGTTGCTCCGACCAGAGGTTCACCTGCGACAAGAGAACATCTGTGAAAGAGGCGGAGTTGGGATCTCCGGTGGTTCCTCCGACGGTCAAGTTAGTATGAGGAAGAGAGCAAAATATGGAGAGGGAATTCACTGAGAAGGATCACTTACCTCGTTTGTTGTACAGATTACTACTTATATCTAGGATTTTGGGGGTATTTTCATCTTTCTATCTGATAGGAGACAGCTGATGGGTGACCCCTCTCTTCCACGTGTTAGCTAGTAATTGGATGAGGGTCTGTCCTTATCGGCCACGCCAGCTGTCTTTACAGATGTCAAGTGATGAGTGAATTTAAGAGTTAGTGTTGTTCATTCACCATTAATGAGATGGGATTGGCGGCGTCCGCAGCCGTATTAGTCCAAGGTACCTTAAATACTGTGAGAGATGGAGGAGTTAAGGGGCTGACAGTGCATTTAATGCGATGTTGATGGATTGTCGGGATTGGATTTTAGATAACCGTCGTTTAGGTAGGGGGAACCACGTAGGATGAGAGAGGGGGGAGTCGGGGCCGAAGGGCAGACCTGCACCGCCCCTCGAGTCGCCTATGAGGTCGATAAGTTGAAAGGACGACTAGTGCCGCCTCTCGCATCGTCTAAGGGGACAAAACGACTAAAAAGGGGGGTGGCTAGCAATCTCCTATGTCGTCCATGGGGACAAGCAACTGAGAAGGTAGCTTCAAGGCGATTGACTGGTTAGGCGGACGACTAGTACCGCCTTTCGCGTCGTCCAAGGAGGAAAACTGGTGGGAGGTCGGTCAACCCATCCTCCTCGTCGTCTGGGGGGGGGGTAGTCGTCCGACCCGGTTGAGCTCGAATGGAGAGTGCAAGACGTCCATTGGACTTGTTATGGAGATTAACATTGCCCTAAGGTAACGAATTAAAGTGTTCGTTTCGATTATCACTCAATGTTTATCTTTAATCACTGATTAGTGGTTATGACCATAACAAATATTATAATATTATACATAGCATAATTATAATAAGCATAATTATAATACTATTAGTAACTACATTTTAATTTCATAATTAGTTTATTACACTATTAGTAAATAATTTACTAAATTGTATAGTTATTAAATTATAGCGTAATTTATTAATTTAAAAATACTATTAAAATCATTATACTATTAATACTATTATAATTACAATAAATACAAATTATTTTTCATACTATTATCATACTTTTGAAAGGTTAATAAGATGAAAGGTAATAGGTAGTCCCTCATCGAGGTGAAACCTAAAGGCATAAGGCATAAGCTTAATGAATTTGTATTATTTTTAATTTTTTAGATTTTTAAATATTATGTCAAGATAAATTAGGGATAAATTTTAAATTTCTATTAAATAACATAATTAAATAATAAAATAATAGTGTGACTGAAGGTTTTGAAAAAGTGAGGAAATGCATAATTGATAAGAGGTTATATATAATTAGTGAATGATTAAATGACATATTTGAAAATTATCAAACTTAAAAGGGCAAAATGGAAATCAAATGTTTTGACAAGGCAATCCTCTTTTATATGTAGTATAAATATAAATATAGATATAGATATAGAAGTATAGATATAGATATAGATAAATGGAAGTCTTTTTAAATTAAATTATGAAAATAGGTTGTTTTCTAATAGCCCAGTTTAAAAGGACATGTCCATGGGCGGTAACATTCAAAAGACTAAGGTCAGACAGCTGGTCATAACCAAAATTAGCCGAAGTCATACCCTACATATTTGAAGTTTTCCAATTAATAGTCTGCAGTCTTCACATTAACGAAGGATGATCTCACCTGAAATTTGATTGTACATGATCCAAGTTTGATCCAGTGAAAGGAACTTCTAACATCTTATCAAAAGAATTTAAAGTGTCTTTTTTTTTTTGAAAAAATAGTATAGACTGCATGAGTTTAGAATTTTGAATTTGATATAACGATATATTTTATATCAGTTTGTTGTAGCGTATGTTGTGAAAGTTGTTAAAAGTTAGATGTTTTGATTCTCGTAAGTCAAGTTAATCTGATTGTTAAAACTTAGTAATTCTCATTATATGTGTCAGAGTGAGATTACTATGTTACTTGTGTCTTTCACTTCTCTAATGGTTGGTGTCTATATCAGAATTATGCATTTCCAATCAAGTGATGCTTTTCGTTTAAGCTTTATTATAAATTTTACTGTCCATGTAAGCACTAATCTATATTTTAACTGTCTAGTGGGCACTAGATATATACTTTCTTATGTCAAAAAAATAATAAAAATAGAAATCGGTTGGAGGTACGATTTGTTGCGTAGAAAAATGTTTTACATGTGAACCTTGGAACTAGCACCAATTTGGTGTAAAGCTAAAAATCCAAGGTCCAAGGGTAAAGTCAGAGGAGTATATTGTTTATACTCATCAGGCTCGTTCTTATTATATATACTTAGTCGTTCATCTCTTAATCGCGGTTCCTTATGTGCCTTATTAGTTCCCAGTTGGTTAAATAATTGAAATATGGCTTATTAGGGCCCGTTTGGTTTGATAGTAGTACCGGAAGTAGGAAATAGATAAAAAAAAAAGTAACTTCTAAATTTATGAAGTAGAAATTTCACTAACCCCTTTAAGTTTAGTTGCTTTTGTTATGACCCTGCTAAATTTATAAATGTCACTTACTGCTCTAAGTTTTGGGGTTCTTACAAAACCCAAAACATTTTCAAGTTTTGTGAATAACCCCCTAACGGCGCGAGTCCGAATCATCATAGAATTGTCCGCATATGAGTGACCAGTTCTCTACCACATATGGAAATAATGAGGGGGCAAAATGAGAATTTGCCTCCCCGTTCTAAATATGAGAATTGTCAGCTCACATGCAGATGGTTTTGATATAAACCATAACATAACGTAGTCACCCTATTTTTTATTGGGCCAAAACACTATAGTAAAAAATTAACAGAAAAAGAAAATAAAAATAGGGGATCAGGAAGAAGGAATAAGGGGTTTCGGGGCTAAAATGATTAAAAATATCTGAAAGGATTTTTTCCATTAGATTTAGTCATTTAGAAGCATGTGATTTTTTACTTGCGCAGTCAGATCCAACAGTGTTATCTAGGAGATTATCTGACAAAACTTAAGAGGGTTATCTCATAAATGACTAAAGTTAAGGGAATTTTATAAAATTTACCCATTTTTTTTTATTTACAACAAATTATAAACACCTAATCAATAATATGTATATGTGATTAAAAAAAAGTACTATTTTTTCTATCTACTATATATAACAACAGTAGCATGGTAGGATATTGGCCTTCAGCCCAAGTCTCAACCTACGTTCAGCTCCAAGGCCCCATATTCACACTTGGTCCTTCTGATGTAGTTAGCGCCACAATAGTCCAAACATAATCTCTTTCGTTCATTTTGTAGACCTCTAGTGTAATTACTGCTGACGATTCTGTTTCTCTGTAACAGTGCGGCGATTAATAGAAATAATTATACACAAACACTTCAACACGCAGTCTCAACGTGTCCCATCTCCTCATACACGATGAACGAGCTCTCTTTCCTCACAAAACAAGAAAAACATCTCTTGGTTCTGTATGACAAGGGGCTAAGGGAATGGCTAAGAGGGTTAATGTGTTAATTTGATTAAAAGGCTAATAACCCTTTACAAGGATTAAAATTAGTTAACCCCTCATTTAGAGGGGTTAACATATTTGCATAAAGATGTGGGTTAAGAGTTATTCTCTCTCTCTCTCTCTCTCTCTCTCTCTCTTAAAAGTTTGATGAGAGAACTTCCCCATGATCCTTCGAACTATGGGTATCAAACCCCCGGGCGTGTTTAAGAGCACCCCCAACACACGGCCGCATATATTCTATGAAACTAAATTCATGTGGGTGTTCTCCAGGATAGTCGAATTTGAGACCTTGGAGTACTGCTCATAGGGAGCTTGCCAACTCGGTTAGACCCTCTTGGGTAGAGTTATTCTCTCCTGAAGTAAGGAATGAAACTTTGAAAAAGAATATTACAACAACTAATTTAAGATATTTATGACAACTAACTTTTTTAATCCTTTTTCTATTTACCAAACACAAAAAATTTAACCCTTAATCTTGACTATCAAATCCAAACAGAATTAAATTATTCTTAAACGCTCGTGAAAGGTTAATTAAGTTAGTCTTTCTTCTTAACTCTTCTCTATTAACCCCTTACCAAACAACACCTAACAAGCGAACTCCACACTTTATACAGAAGTTGCAACTTTTTGCTAACTCTAAGTTCACGATTAGCATTGTTTGATCAGGTGTTGTTTTAGGTTGGTGTTGCTTTCTACATCGCCGACTATGCTCGTGAACTACATATCTTTCTTGATTAGGTAAATTTGATTCCAGTCCAATTTGTTAGGATTTGTCCCAGTATTGATTCTTGAAACACACAAGTTCCAACTTTCTAGAACTCGTATCGTGTCTATTCCCACCTAAATCTCGATGTTTAACACTTAACTATTCATTGGATATTAATTGTACTTTTCAGACGAGAATAGCATGGCTTCACACTTTCTACACAACTGGCATTTCTCCTGTCAATTGTGTGAACGGAAGAGCAATATTAATACAAACAGTAACAGATTGGGCATTAAAAGATAAAAAAAACAGCCCAATTTTCTTGGATTCTCGCTAGAGCATATTAACAGTTTGGCAAATTTTTAGCACATCATATCCACTTAATTCCATCTTTAAATTAACATAATAATTGTTAACAATAATGACGCAGCGGGGAAACAAAATCTTGGAGTCCGTCAAGAATAATCTTCGAATCCATGAAGAGAAAACTTTGAATCTACGAAGTAATATGAAAAGAGGAATTTTATTAATAAAAAACAATACCTGAGCCCGTTTGGCTGAGGGTTAAGTGAGGGGTTAAGGAAAGTTAACCCCTCCTTAGCTTGCCAAACATAAAAAATTTACACAATGTGTAAACTAAGTTGACCCCTCATAACACAAAATAGTAGAAGGGTTTACAAATCCCTCTAGGGAGGTTAAAATCAGTTAACCCCTCAAAACGAGGGTTTACAAATCCACCTGTTTAGACGAATTAAGAGATAACTCCTCTATTTATGAAGAAAGTGGTCATAATCCTGCTTATTTCCAAACACAAAAAATGATCATAAAGATTAAAATAAACTAACCTGACGAGTTAAAAAAATTAACCTTTTAAATTAGCAAATTGGCTAACTATGCTAAACTTTCTTCTTAACCCTTTGCCAAATAGGACCTTAGATTTATAATTCTCTGATTAAATAGAAAAATAAAATAGACTCATAATATGACTAAAATTATTAAAAATAGAAAGTATCAAAACTGTAGAGGATCGATGTCGTCGTTGTTTGGCTCAGAAGCCTGCTTCAACCAGTCACGATGTTCCTTCTCGTGTGCACCACCAAGGACACAAAGGGGAGAAAGCAACTCAGTCTCTCACAAAGAAAGAGGGATCGCACAAAGCAAAGGGATCGGAGAAAAGCCTCACAGAGAAACGGGAGAGGATCGCACAAAGTCCCTCTCAATCTCGACCCTCGAGCTACTACCAACCCTTCTATATATAGAGAAGAGGGCAGCCGTCACGAGAGATCGATTCCTAGGGTTTTCCAAGGCAGCCGACGAGAGGGGGGAGAGTTAACTAGGGTTTCGAAAGGCAGCGGACCAAAAGAGGAAAGAACAGAGGGTCGGGTAAATAGGTAAGTGAACTGGGCCTCTCCATCAAATGGGCTAGCAGTTCATGGGCCAACAAATAGCAACAATCTCCACCTTTGGCCCAAGGTAGTGCACTGTAGAAAGGAACACGGAACTGCAGGACTCATCATCGTCATAACATTACCATTACCTGTATGATCACAAAGAGGATACAAGCAATGGAAGAGAATACACAAAGTAAACTCAGATCACAAAGATCGGGGCAAGATCACCAAGGATGCCAAGTCCACAAAGGACCGAACTCTACCAAACGGTCATCGAGTTCAAAGGGAAAAAATCACAAAACTACTAACAAACACAAAGTAAGTTAATAGGCCACAAAGGTAACATACAAAGCAAGGGAAAAAATTACCCAATGTCAAAGTTCAAAATTCTTTGACACGGATAAATTTTTCAAATAGCAAACACTTAGTACCCATGTCACCGGATTAAATTCGAGGGAATTTTCTCCAACTTCACAATACCCTTTTCAACTATATCCCGAATGTAATGAAATCTGACATCAATATGTTTAGTTCTATCATGAAAAACAGGATTTTTGCAAAGTTGAATAGCAGATTGACTATCAGAAAATACAACCACATTTTTATCAAGAAAACCAATTTGGATATAAGGCCCTAAGCCAAATCGCTTCTTTAAAAGCTTGATGGCGACAACATACTCGATTCAGTAGTAGATAAAGCAACAATGGGTTGTAGTTGAGATTTCCAACTTATGCAAGAGCCACACAAAGTGAACACATAGGAAGTAGTAGATTTTCTATTATCTCTATCATTTGCATAATTGGAATCTACATAGCCAACTAGTTTAACACCTTCAGAACACTTAGAGAAGGTTAATCCTACATTCACAGAGGATTTTAAATATCTTAAAAGCCATTTCAAGGCATTCCAATGAGGCATACCAGGATTTGACATATATCTACTCAAGCAACTAACTGCATATGCAATGTCAGGTCTAGTGCTAACCATGAGATACATGACTGATCCTATAGCATTCGAATATGGCACCTTCTTCATATCATTTATTTCAGTTTCAGTTTTGGGGGACTGATCCTTACTCAACACAAAATGGGAAGCAAGAGACACATTCACAGATTTGACATCAGACATAGCAAATTTACTCAAAAGTTTTTCGACGTATGGACTTTGGTTTAAAACTAGCATAGATTTATTTTTGTCTCTAATAATATTCATGCCTAGAATTCTTTTTGCATCGCCTAAGTCTTTCATGTCAAAATTTTCACAAAGACATTTTTGAACATGCTCAATGGACTTCAAACAAGGGCTAACAATCAACATGTCATCCATATAAATTAAAAGAAATCTGAGCCTGAGTCTATATTCTTATAATACAGGCAATGATCGTGAGAACTCCTTTTAAACTTTAAAGATTGCAGGCATTTATCAAATCTTATATTCCATTGCCTAGGTGATTGTTTTAAACCATACAAAGCCTTTTTTAACAAACACACATGATCAGGCAATTTAGGGTCCACAAAGCCCTCAGGTTGGTGCATATAAATATTTTTGTCAAGGTCACCATGTAAGAAAGCAGTAGTTACATCCAGAAAGCAGTAGTTACATCCATTTATTTTAATTCCCAATTAAAATGAGCAACTAAAGCAAGCATAATTCTAACAGTAGTGAATTTGACAACAGGGCAAAAATTTCAGCATAATCAATTCCCTCCTTTTGAGTAAATCCCTTAGCTACTAACCTAGCCTTAAACCTAACACCTTCAGATTCTTGTTTCACCTTAAACAGCCACTTACAGTCCACTACAGAACAACTAGCAGGTTTAGGAACAAGTTTCCATGTTTGGTTAATTCTTAGCGATTCCATCTCACTCTTCATAGCACTAGTCCATTCTTTAGAATATTTTGACCTTAATGCTTCACTATAAGTCTTAGGTTCATTGCACTCAAGGGATTCAAACACATTAAAGGCAAACTCGGACATATTACAATCACCAAATTGTAATCTCTATATCTTCGTGTTTCCTAATGGTTCTTTTATTTCTATCCCTAGTGAGTTGATAATCATTCAAATCATGCATGTTATCTATTTCACGCATATTATGCTCCACCTCATTAGGAATAATCTCATCTTGATTTTCAATAATTATATCATTCAATTTCTCTTCGGGAGGTAATTCAGATTGATTAATAATAGGCATTTGCTCCACCTCATTTGGAGCATCATTTTCAAAAATAGGAACAGGTAAAGATAAATAAGAAAATTCATTTTCATTAAAAACAACATCTCTACTTATTACTATCTTAAACCCTGGTTCGCTCTTATTCCAAAGCCTATAACCTTTTACCCCTTCAGGGTATCCTAAGAAAACACATTTCTTAGATCTAGGTTCTAACTTATCAATCCTTTGATGCACATAGCCAGTACTCCCGAAAATTCTCAAGTTATTTAAATCAAGAGGTTTGCCCGTGAACACAAATTCAGGGCATTTCTCTCCTAAGGGAACAGAAGGAGACCTATTAATCAAATAAGCCGCAGTACAAACAGCTTCTCCCCATAACTTCTTAGAGAGCCCAGATATGGCCAACATAGCCCTCACCCTCTCTAAGAGAGTTCTATTCATCCTTTCAGCAACCTCATTTTGCTGTGGTGTGTAGGGAACAGTTTTATGTCTTTTAATACCCCAAGTAGCACACAAGTCATTCAATTATTTGTTATAAAACTCAAGACCATTATCTGTCCTAAGAGTTTTAATTTTCTTTCCCGTTTGGTTTTCAATCATAATTTTCCAGTTTTTAAATTTATCAAAAACTTCAGATTTTTATTTCATGAGTAAAACCCAAACTTTCCTAGAGTAATCATCAATTATGGAAAGAAAATATTGGTTCCCTCCATGCGTAGGAACACTAGAGGGACCCCACACATCAGCATGCAAATATTCAAGTACATCAGTACACTTAGACTGATTAGGAAAAGAAGAAACGGGAAAACTAACCCTATGTTATTTTCCTAGCACACAAGATTCACAGAAAGGGATGGTGGATATTTTATCACTACCAAAGTGACCTCCTTTATGCAAAATTTCTAATCCTTTATTACTCAAGTGACCTAATCTATTATGCCATAAAACAGATTTATCACCTATCACAGAGTTAACAGAATCAAGCAATGTGTTCAAGATGACAAACATACAAGTTATTTTATTTTTCAGCAAGAAAATAACAAGAGACCCTTCGAATTTTCATAACCACTTTACCCTATTTTCCTCCAAACCATCATTTTCTAGAGATGCACAAGAAATCAAGTTATAACTTAAATCGGGAACATGCCTAACATTCTTCAAAGTAAACTCGAACTTAAGAAAACCTAAGGCATACATCACCGCCTAAAACATTGCTTTTCTTTTCATTTGCCATTGACACAAAGCCGGTCTCTATTTTCTTGTAGTTTGAAAACATGTTTTAAAAGGATTCATATGAAAAGTACAACCGAGTCTAATAACCAACTGATTTACACAAAGAATCGACAACACAGAGTTCAAATATGCATAATCACAAAGATTATTAATCATGAAAATTTCACCCATTTTGCCCTCACGCATACCATATTAGCATGATCATTTTGTTGATATTTCTTAGGTTTAGGACAATCTTTAATAAAGTGACCGGTTCATGACAATTATAGCATTTTTAACTTTAAACCTGGACTTATATCTACCCCTTCCATTTTCAAATTTTTCTTACTTGATTCCCCATTACTTGCATTCTTTTGGTTATTAGACCTATTCTCGAGGCCTACCCTCACATGCATAACCTCACCGAATTTTTATTTTCCCGAATGTTTTAAATCTAATTCCTTACTCTTAAGACCATTGATCACAATATCAAGGGTAACCTCATCTCTACCATATTTAATAGCGATTTTACATCACTATATGAGTCGAATAGCATTTAGAAGTGCAATAGGAGTATATTAGATCTATATGTTTATCACCGGTTAACTTAATGTCGAAATAAGTTTTGTGAAAACATCTAGGTTCTCCTCAATGTCCTTAGACATATCCAATCTAAATTTGAAAAATTTTTCAAGCAAAAATATTTTACTGGGTAAAGAGGTTTCTGTATATAGTTCTTCAAGTTTATCCCAAAGGGTTTTAGCAGATTTTAAAATTCTAACTTTTCTAAGCACAGAGTCAGATAAGTTCAAATAAATTGTGGAACATGCATTTTCGTTCATTTCAGCCCTTTTTTCTTCAGTGTCAGAAGCCAAATAAGTCTGACCAATAGCCCTAACAGACTTCTGCTGAATTAAAATACATTTTATTTTTTATTTCCAAATGCTAAAATCAGATTTTCCGTTGAACGGAACCAAACCATATTGAACCATACCATAGTGATTAGTAGCAGACATTCTTCACACAGAAAAATAAGACAAGGGTATCACATGACCAAATGAAATTTTAATTTCAGCGACCAAATGAAAATTTAATTTCAGCACTTAAATTGCAGCGGAAATAATATCAGCAAGTAAACGCAGAGGAAAATGATATGGGTCAACTAAAGGAGCAACTACCACTGTAGAGGAAATTGATACGTCCCTTTACCTGAGCGAAACCCTAGGATAAGGTTTCGACCTTACCCACGCGACGACGGCGGCGGCAGTTCGATGGCTGGAACGACGGCGGCGGCGGTTCGATGGCTGGAACGACGGCGGCTCAGCGAGATCCAGCGACAGCGACCGGCGATTTTGAACGGCGACGACTCAACCTGTCTCTGATACCACTGTAGAGGATCGATGTCGTCGTTGTTTGGCTCAGAAGCCTGCTTCAACCAGTCACGATGTTCCTTCTCGTGTGCACCACCAAGGACACAAAGAGGAGAAAGCAACTCGGTCTCTCACAAAGAAAGAGGGGATCGCACAAAGTAGTGGACGGAGAAAAGCCTCACAGAGAAACGGAGAGAGGATAGCACAAAGTCCCTCTCAATCTCAGCCCTCGAGCTACTACCAACCCTTCTATATATAGAGAAGAGGGCACTCCACGAGAGATCGATTCTAGGGTTTTCCAAGGCACCACGAGAGGGGGAGAGTTAACTAGGGTTTCAAAGGCAATGGACCAAAAGAGGAAAGAACAGAGAGTCGGGTAAATAGGTAAGTGAACTGGGCCTCTCCATCAAATGGGCCAGCAGTTCATGGGCCAACAATAGCAACAAAAACTATCATAATTTCGCAAATTTTAAGGCGGAAAATCAAACTTAGGTGGGTTTGATTGGGTTCGCTCCATCTCAAAAAAGTAATTTTCACATATTATATGTCTGATTCTAACTTACAAATTGAGAGATACCGCCCAATCTTCACGCAAGTCAAAAATATCCCCAAGCTTGGACATCAAGTGTTCTAATCGCTTCAAAAGCTAAACATAATGCATTCTACATCAAATATAGTATTATAGATCCTCATTGATGAATAAAACTACTGATTATCCAAATTTAAGGGCGATGGTGAACGAACTAAGGTATTTTTCCATAAGGGGCTGTTTGGTTACTTTCCGTCACTTTCCAAAACCCATTTTCCTTCACTTTTCGGTGTTTCCGTCATTTTCTTGGAAGAGTATTTTTTGTGTTTGTTTCACAAAGAAATATCGACTATAATTGCTTTCCATCATTTTTCTTAGTTTGGTTCAAATTAAGCGTACAAGAAAATACTCCCATCCCCTCAACCTCCCAAATCACACCAATCAAAACAACAACAAACAAAGCATAGCACAGCAAAACAAAAACACCCAAATCTGATGAAGCGAGCTCTCAACCTCCATCGAGTGCCTCCTCTGCCTCAAACTCCCTCCACTCCCCCCAACATAAGAAGGACTACCATGGAATAACAAGATCTACAGCAGCTTTTGGCCCATTTTATCAAAAACCCATCAACTATCTCAATCCAAACAGGAAACCCATATCTAATTTTGGACTAAATACCATGAAAAGCAGTAAATCTACAAATTTGCATTTTCTAATTTAACCCAAAATTAAAAGAAAAACAATTTATTAATTAATTTCGATGGTCGAACGACGGCGGCGGTTCGATGGTCGAACGACGGCGGCGGTTCGATGGTCGAACGACGGCGGCGGTTCGATGGTCGAACGACGGCGGCGGTTCGATGGTCGAACGACGGCGGCGGTTCGATGGTCGAACGACGGCGGCGGTTCGATGGTCGAACGACGGCGGCGGTTCGATGGTCGAACGACGGCGGCGGTTCGATGGTCGAACGACGGCGGCGGTTCGATGGTCGAACGACGGCGGCGGTTCGATGGTCGAACGACGGCGGCGGTTCGATGGTCGAACGACGGCGGCGGTTCGATGGTCGAACGACGGCGGCGGTTCGATGGTCGAACGACGGCGGCGGTTCGATGGTCGAACGACGGCGGCGGTTCGATGGTCGAACGACGGCGGCTCAGCGAGATCCAGCGGACAATGACCGGCGATTTTGAACGGCGACGACTCAACCTGTCTCTGATACCACTGTAGAGGATCGATGTCGTCGTTGTTTGGCTCAGAAGCCTGCTTCAACCAGTCACGATGTTCCTTCTCGTGTGCACCACCAAGGACACAAAGAGGAGAAAGCAACTCGGTCTCTCACAAAGAAAGAGGGGATCGCACAAAGTAGTGGACGGAGAAAAGCCTCACAGAGAAACGGAGAGAGGATAGCACAAAGTCCCTCTCAATCTCAGCCCTCGAGCTACTACCAACCCTTCTATATATAGAGAAGAGGGCAGCCGTCACGAGAGATCGATTCCTAGGGTTTTCCAAGGCAGCCGACGAGAGGGGGGAGAGTTAACTAGGGTTTCGAAAGGCAGCGGACCAAAAGAGGAAAGAACAGAGAGTCGGGTAAATAGGTAAGTGAACTGGGCCTCTCCATCAAATGGGCCAGCAGTTCATGGGCCAACAATAGCAACAAAAACTATCATAATTTCGCAAATTTTAAGGCGGAAAATCAAACTTAGGTGGGTTTGATTGGGTTCGCTCCATCTCAAAAAAGTAATTTTCACATATTATATGTCTGATTCTAACTTACAAATTGAGAGATACCGCCCAATCTTCACGTGCAAGTCAAAAATATCCCCCCAAGCTTGGACATCAAGTGTTCTAATCGCTTCAAAAGCGCAACCGCAATGCATTCTACATCAAATATAGTATTATAGATCCTCATTGATGAATAAAAACTACAGTTATCCAAATTTAAGGGCGATGGTGAACGAACTAAGGTATTTTTCCATAAGGGGCTGTTTGGTTACTTTCCGTCACTTTCCAAAACCCATTTTCCTTCACTTTTCTTGGACCGAGCCCTAGGTTAGGGTGGGGGGGTTCGGGGAGAGAATATGGTATTTTACTCCGTAATCGGGGTTTTGAGAGCGGAAAATTTTCTGGGGAAAAAGCTGAGGTGGCAGCTTCACTTTTCTCCACTTTCTGTTTTTTGTTTTGCAAACCAAACACCCAATTATGAAGGAAAATAAAAAAAAACACCCATGTCAGTTTTCTAAGGGGTGTTTTCTGTGATATTTTGCCTAACCAAACAGCCCCTAAGATGCACCCCATTCGACCCCTCATGCACTTACAGAATCCCACATTTTTCATGGTCCTCGTACATATCCCCCCTTATTCCCTATTCCCCAGAACTCCCCTTATTCCCTATTCCCCAGAGAGCCAAACCAAAGTTGTTCACTATCGACTCCACAGGGTGCAGCCTAATTAATCCCACGCCACTCACACCTTTCACACCTCTTTTATCCCCAAAAGTTAAAAAAAAAAAAAAAACAAGAAAAAAGGAATAAGTTAATCCCTAGATTAATCCCCTACTCCAAATCTCCACAGATTTAAGAGAAGAGTAGACCACCACTCAAAAGAGGTGAAAAACACGTGGTCTTCACGTCGATGCTTCCCTCTCACCTTCAATCCCAGCCGCCGACTTGGCTTCCTTCAGTCAGTGGATTATCTCTAGAAAGTCCACTAAACCAAACACCAGCCTCCAACTATGAGCGTCCACGTGGTGGGATGGCAAGCCCAAAAGACCAAGTCTACTAGTGTCCCTGCGGAATAAGTTAATGCGCTGTGCGCTGTCGTCACCCAACACGACGCCAAGACCGACTAATTAGTCGGTCACCGGTTAAGAAGAGTCTTCAGTTGCCACTTGCTCACTCTTCTCACTACCACTTAAAGACCCGGTTTGTTTTATGTATTTTGCAATTGAAATGAAGGTGTGATTTCGCGTGATTGCAATACAATTATAATTACATTTCATTATTTTGGTTTTTTAATTGTAATTTACAGTTGGAATTATAGTTTCGTAGTATCTATTTGCAAATATTAACAACATTCTTTATTTCATTAAAATTGGCTGCAACATTCAAGAAAAGAAATTTAAAAATAAAATATAATTCCGCTATGGGTGCTGAGTGCATGAAGCTCCTGTTATGTGTCGGGTCTAAGAAAGTGTGTCAGACTATTTTGAATCTGTTATATGCGGTCTTACCTTATTACTAAATCTCTAGATCACATGAGGACAGCTGTTGGTACCCCAAAAAGATTTTTTATTAATCCCTGTATGAAAGTCGACATGAATTTAACCTCACGCCAAAATAAGCGAATTCAGGGCCGAAGGGGACCTCTCTGCTCTCACAAGTGTTCGGCTACTACGGTAATTAGATGCGCTTTCTGATGCAGGCTTCGGTGCTCTGATGGGCAAGTATACTGTAATCACCCGGAATACCTGATCGGTCGACCACCTGCGGCGTTCGGACCTCTTTCTGGCGTCACCTTTCTGATGGCCGACTTATGCCTTCTAATACCCTCGGACGGCTTACTACGGTAACTTCGGTAGGCGCTTCTGAACATTGCTACAAGACGGGCCGACGCGGAAGTCCTCATTAGTCGATTACGCTACGGTGTGGGCTTCGTTCTGATACCCTCGGACGGCTTACTACGGTAACTTCGGTAGGCGCTTCTGAACATTGCTCTGATGCCGGACTTCGAAAAGCCATCATTAGCCTTCCTGCTACAGTGCCAACTCGCTACAGTTCCTCAGACGACTTGCTACAGTCTCGGCCGATTGTCATGCGATGCGCATACTGGTTCGCCGACACGAAAGGCATAGTCCGCTATCTCGCTACAGAGTACTTGTTCGCATTGCGATTTGGCCGACACGGTAGCATTGCTCGCTGTTGCCGACGCCGGAAAGGCGTGTCCGTTGCTCTCATACAAGATAGTCGACTCGCCTACTACGCGACGTACCACCGCCAGCGCATCGTTCGCATAAAGGCTGCCGACGAGGCGTGTCCGGTCGTCTCCTTTCATGGAGTCGACTTGTTCCGCTATAATACCTCTGACGGCTTACTGCGAGTAACGATCGCTACAAGATTTCCTCGCTTTACTAATTGACCTTGAGCCCGCTGCCAACAACAAGTCAACATCACAATTAATGGCGCCAGGCTGCCATACATGACTTTTGTAACCATTCCCCATACCTCACATCAAATCAATGGTGACTCTTTCCACATATAAGCTGACATGTGTAAAACTAATGCTGAAATGACCAAACTACCCTCTCTCATTCCTACAAAGAAAGGAACTATTCTCAATACAGAGGTAAGCCATTTCTCTCCGCCTGCACGATGCACACAAGAACAAATTACTGTTCATCTTCTTCTCCACTCAAGCTCAAAACACTGACTTGATCGTCGGAGGTACAACGGGGGAGCCAAGCCCCGTCCTCTCACGAGCTTCTACCTGGCAGGGGTGAAGAACAGCGCAACTCAGAGCTAGGTATTCGGGGGAGAGAGCGGATCCCCGTCATCTCCAACCTCAAGCTAAGCTCACACCGAGATTAGTGACTGTGATTATATACATCAACAACAGCTATTATCATTACATCAAGGCTCTTCTTCGATCAAAAACTGAGTTAGCAAGTGTATTTTTTGCTATATAATTGCAGATCTCTCAATTCAAATAACACAATCAAAATATGATACCCTACAACATTCCCGTAAATATTTGCCACAATCTGTTTATTTCAGCAAATGAAGCATTTCAACTAACATGCAAAAACCATAAAAAGGATCATCAAGCAGGCCCTCCCCCTAGTTGACCCACGACCGTTCCAAGTTCCACCAACTCCTTAACGTGTCCCCCATCTCTATCTACTTCTCTACTCCTTCCACAAGTTTGACGCAACTTCCAACCTTTCCTCCTCTTCTCTATAAAAACACCCCAACCTCACCTCTTCACTCCTCACTCTCAAAGCTCTTCCTTTTCTCAGCAAACAACCAAAAACTCTCTCACCTCCTCTCCTCACTTAACAAGCGATCGCAAATCAATTCAACCGATTCCGATGGCCGTAGAAACAACCACCGCCTCAGCCCCGACCGCGGCCGAGCAGACCGCGCACCCGGTCGAAGGCTGGGCGAAGCGGAAGCGCTCGAAGCGCCCCCGCCCCATGACCGAGGAGGAGTACCTCGCCCTCTGCCTCGTCATGCTCGCACGCGGCGAGCCCGGGCAGATCCCGACCTCGAAGACCGAGTCCGGGCCGGCGAAGTCGGAGTACAAGTGCACCGTCTGCGGCAAAGCGTTCGGGTCCTACCAAGCCCTCGGCGGCCACAAGGCCAGCCACAGGTCCAAAGCCCTCCCCGAGGAGTCGAACGGGTCGGGTTCCGCGTCCGCGTCCGCCTCGTCGGTCGCCGGGGGCGGCAGGGTCCACCAGTGCTCCGTCTGCTCCAAGACCTTCGCGTCGGGCCAGGCCCTAGGCGGGCACAAGAGGTGTCACTACGAAGGGACGATTGGGGCCCACGGGAGCGGGGCCCACGGGAGCGGGGCCAGCGGAGTTACGGGCTCGGAGGTGGGGAGCTCGGGCCACAGGGGGTTTGATCTGGACTTGAATTTGCCGGCGCTGCCGGAGTTTAACGGGTGGAGGTGCGCGGTGGTGGAGGAGGAGGAGGTGCAGAGCCCGATGGCGTTCAAGAAGCCCAGATTTCTTATACCAGCTTAAGAATTGGAATTGGATGGATTTTTTTTTTCTTTTTTTTTTTTTTTGAAGTAGTAGTGATTTTAGCTCTGTATGTACAGGGGAATTTTTTTATTAATTCTTTGTAAGTTAGGATTGATGATTCAAATCTTCTTCTTTTTCTTTATTGATATTAATGAAAAGGGTTGTTTAGATTGAATTGGTTTGTTGAATGTTTGGGATTTTGGTGGAGGAGGTGGTTGCTTGCTTGTTGTGAACTGACCGCTTGCTGTTTCTTGTAGACTGCAGAGGTCAGTTACCACTTTGGCTGACTGGTAGCTTTGGCTTGGGCCACAAGTTTTTTCTTTTGAAAAATATATATAAGTTGAAATTGGGTCAGAATTGGAAAATGTATTTTTTGTTTATTTATTTTACTTTTGTGTTTGGCAGTTGAAAAGTCATTGGATGGTGGAAAGGGCAACTTTCAGCCTTTTAATTTCTCTGTCTAATGGGTGTTTACCCTATCTAGGGAACAGACAATAGAAGTATGAGTGAAAGTGATGAGAATCTAGTACTTCTTTTTCCCGATATTTTATTATTTTTATTTACTTTCTGGTTGCAAACAGACTTGATACCAGAGGAAACGTGGATTTTTTTCATCTATATTCAAAAGTTTTCATGCATATTCAAAGTTTGACCAGGTGAGATCCAGATAGCAGAGCATGGATAATTACCTGAATGGTTAAAATGAACATTGATGATCGTATCCAAAAAATAATGGAAGGAAAAAGAGGCGCCTGAGGCAGGAGTTGGTCTGTCTCCTCCTCAGGCTCTACGGCTCTGATAATCGAATGACTTACACTCAGAGAGCTAGAATCCTAGGAGCTTGCCCATATCAATGATTTACAAATAAGCATATAATGTAATGTAAAGACTTAATAAAAAATGTACTCCCTAGCTAGTTATATAAACACGAGGCCGTAATTTATTCCAAACATTGGGACTTTTTACTTAATCAATCACACCTTTTACAATGTGAGCCTAGTCATTAAACAAACACAATTCTTAGCTATTTTACATGGGTTTTGAATCTTCTACGTAGAGAAATTCTACGATATGTCATGTGGACCAATATATCCCTCCATCTTGTTAACCCACAATTAAAAGAAAAAAAAATCTAAATAACATATGCAAACAAATATCTTTTAGAGGAGAGTACAGAGTCTACGCACATAAGGCGGAATTATTATCGATCTACATAACGTCTTTGTATGATTTTTCTGCAATCAAAGAATGTAGAGAATTACTATGATCAGACCTCCTCTTATCCCTTCAGAATTCTAAATAGGTCAATTCCAAAATATACGGAAGTGTTCTATAGTTATCCAATCTGATGGATTGAGATCTTAAATATCAGGAAAAAGTAGATCTTTGGTTAGGACTCGAAACTATAAAAAGAGGCGAACATCCCAATACTTACTATTAACCCATTAATTCTTTACCGGAGCATGGTAGGTTCACAATTTGAGATGATATGCAAAAAGGTTTTCACACTTTAATCAAAGAAAATGAAGTCACTGCTTACATGAAAGATGGAAGCTTCCATGCTAAAGCTACCCAATTATAAGGTAGAATAATTCACATTAATTAACAAATAAACTTAGTTTGGGCAACTTGCTCTACAAATAACGACTAGTTTGTTCTTCGCAAGAAAGGAGATCCTGCGTCATCAAGCTTATCCTAATTCTCGCTGGTGGATATCAGGAGCTTTCTAGTTGAGTTGCTAGTTGCTTCGCATCTTCTCTTTAAAACTCTTGTAACAAAATAGGGCAACATTTGTATCAAAAACTTGCAAATGATTGCAGGTTTTTAAGCTCTACTTTATGCACGTTGAAAATTCTGAGCAAGAAATTCCTGGGCTTAGAATGCCAATTACAGTAACTCTATTTATTTATTTATTTAATAAAGTTGCCGTCAATTGAATAGAACCCCAATCTGTTTGGCTTCTAGAACATTCACAGGTATTTATGAAGAGGATGCGTAGCTGATGTAAGTGACGTTGCAAAAATGTCAGTTACACTTTCGTAACTGATACAACTGGCAACTAACTTTGCAAGTACGATCTCTAAAAGGTAGTAAACAATATTATCGTTCACTTGTACCACTTAATGTTAATGACTCATATGTGAGTTTAGTCCCATAACAGGACGAGAAAGAATGATGTGTATAAATATGAGTTGGGGTCAATACCTAACGGTTTAAACTTTTGAGTTATAATTAGTTCATGGCCTTTGTTTTCATTAATTCTCGGATGGGTGTGATTACTCCCAAACAATTGGTACTAGAGCTAAGGGCGTGACCCAAGAAAAATTAAAGTTCAATGTGAAGCTCGAAGGTGTCAGAAGGTTGACTGTGGTCAACTTTAGTTCACGTATGGTGGAAATCCATATATAACATCGGATAATAAAAGAAAGAGTGATGAGTTTAAATAGGAGTTGGGACAGAGCTAGTACCTAACAATTTGAGCTTTTGGGTTAAAATGAGTTTAAATAGGAGTTGGGTCAGAGCTAATACCTAACAGTTTGAGCTTTTGGGCTAAAATTGATTCTTAACATCTGTTTAAGGTCCATTCACTCTAGGTTGAGCCTAATTAGTCTCCTTACAACCTCATCCTATATATGCAATTCAACTTCAATTTGGGAGTAACGAACCATATAATTTGAAACAAACCAATTCAAAAATTTTCTAGATCAAAACGTCTTAAAACTATTTAGTGTATAATATATATACTGTAAAGTTTCTCATTTTGCGAAGCTCATACGTTTATGGAGCAACAAGTAGCTAGTTGCCATTTTGTGAAGCTCATACGTTTATGGAGTAACAAGTAGCTAGTCCGGCCAAATTCGAGAGAGCTCAAGTGGATTCCATTCGGACGGCAACATTTTGGATGACAAATTAATTAGCAATTAATGAGCTAAGCCTACAGTGATCTCAACCACCTAATAAATGAGCTGAGCCTTCACCCACTACTTGGTGACCGAGGAGGCGGCCAGCACAAGGTTTCCAAGAATCTTCTCTCAAGAGTTCTTAACACTTTTCTTACTCTTTAACACAGTACTTCCCACGTTGCCTAATAAGCTAAGCTTACTTCATTTTTAATAAAACAGCTAAGCTAATTACTTTGTTGTGAACCCGGTGGAAGTCAAGGGGCCACCGAAGCTTCTGTAGATGCACACGGTTTGGTTTGAGGAGTTCAACGAACACAGCTCTTTTGAAGATGCTTTTTTGCTTATTAAAGAGGATGAAGTCACTCAATCCCTATCCCAACAAACGACTGCTTGCTGTACGTCAAGTTGCAAATCAACGCTAATGGTGCGTTTGGCAACTAAATAAAAATGAGCCAAGTTTCACCCTGGAGCTCGTCCTAAACAGAACCAGTTTAGTTGTGGATCCACGGCTCCCGGTCCACAACGAAAACAATTTAGAGACGCAAAATTGAGCTAGAGTAAACTAGATCAATTCTCCAATTTTTACCAATCGAAAGAGCACTCTTTAGCTGGATCAGGTTCAAACATGACCCAATTTTAAAGAGTTGTTAAACGGACCTTAAGACTTTGTTTGGAAATTGGCCACTAACCCAATTGAGGTCTTAACTGGATTAGTTCTAATTAAAAGAGGAGAGAGTGGAATAGCTTAATCTGGTTAAGGATCAAACTTGAACTAACAAACTAAGATTAATCTTGACCCAGTTTTTGTCAAACAAAATTTAAATGGAGAGTTGCCAAAAACCCTTAGTAAGATATCGAATCAATCCAGCCAAAATCCTTAAAGAAGACATTCTAATTTGGGAAAGTATTCAATAGTTCTAATCTATTACATCACTCAAGCATCAATTTAGAGAATGATATTCTCCCAGTAGGAATGTGAGCAACAAAATAAAGAAATGAATTTCGGACCCAACATTATGCGACCAACTATATATGAGATAGGTAATGTATAATTATGATAGTCATTGATCTTGGTTGGAATCCCAAAAAAACAACACGTCATCATGTTCTATGGTTAGCCACTTAAACGTTAGGTCCAAAAAAAAATTATTCAACAAAATATTATGATGAAAGTTAAGACCGTCACATGCATATAACATTAATAGGTATCGAAGAATATTCTTTCTACAATCAACATTAATTTGGTGTTGATTCACTATATCTCCCCTGTTGCAGAAGTCAATAAAGATTCCCAACTAACAAGAGCTAATCTTCATTCTCAAGTAACTTGATCGGGAACCATTCAAAATATCATATAGCAAGAGTCGGTTACAACTCATAAATCTAGTCTTCATACTAAAATTTTTCATGAAATTGGCATGGAACAATTGTATCTAGTCCGTCCAAAATTCAATTAAAACACTTAAAAACAACAAGCAGAGGCAGCTAAAAGCCACTGGAGAATTTGCTGTCCTAGCTCTCTTGGGCAATTAAAAGAACTATTTTCCCCCCATAAAGCTAGAACTCTGTCTAAATAATGTTTCATTTTTCAGTTGGGGGACAATCTATCTTGCCTTTATTGATCTCTTGGGGCCCACAAGTGTACTTTGATTAGTAGGTGATTTATTTTTTGTTTCCATTTTTAAATTTTTTTAAATATCTCATCTTGTCATAGGTCAAAACGAGTACCTATTCTATTAGGGCAAAATTCCTTTTTTTTTTCTTTTTTTTGGGTTTGGGGAAGATTATGATAGGAAGTGTAGTCAATCCAAATATATTTAGTTCAATCCGCATGTCATCTTGAAAACCACCATATGATAATGGAAATTCAACGTGGCCTTGGAGTAATTAGACCATATGACAGTAAAGAGGATTCATATCCTGTTTTCGACTAACTCAGAATAAGCAGCGAAAATAAAATAAGCGAAAAATTAAAAGCAAACTAACACAGGAACACACAAGATTTTTATAGTGATTCGAATCAAAATCCTACGTCCACTTTTCCTTCTCGTGAAGGGCCTATCTAGTCAAACCCTCAATTACCCTGGCTTGAGTACGCCAACCCTCAATTACTCCGGCTTGAGTACGCCGTCAAACTCACAAGTTTGAAATACAACCAATCCAAAATAATTAAAGCACAAAAAGAACAATCTTACAACGCTTCAATAAACTGTTCTTCAAATTGATGTAGATGAAGATCCGTGAAGAAGCGGTGCAGCATTGTAGGCGTAGGACACTCCTTCTCGCTGAATCAAACTCCGATGAAAAGCGCACCGAGAAGAAGTTGAATGAGGCTTAGGGGATTTGATCATCTCTCTCTCTCTCTCTCTCTCTCTCTCTCTCTCTCAAACCCTAGAATAAAGATCTCTCCTTTTTGTATATTTGCCTTCTTTTTTCTACTCTTTAATTATGATCTCTAACTCCCCTTAAATAGACCTTGATAGGACAGGAAAAAGATACACAAATCTGAGTGCAAATAGGATATCAAATCAATCAGCGAAAGGCTGAAATCAATGAAAGGCTAAAATCGATGGTTCGATTTCTGGTTTCTATTTCTCCGATTCTTTCTTGTAGTCCATCGGTGACTTGACTTGACCATCGATGTCACCTCTTGACCATCGATGTCACCTCTTGACCATCGATGGTTCAAAGACTAAAATCAATGTTAGTGTTGATTTTTGTATCATTTTGATCCGCAACTTGTTCGCACCTGTTTATACCTAAAATATATCATCTCACAAATATATCAGTAGCAAATGAGAGTTTGTATTAATCAAACAAGAGATATTGCATGAACAACGTTCTGCACGAACAGCGTTCTAACAAATCCTTCTCTAATTGGCATCTAATGGGAGAGACTCTTGTTGGGATCTAGATGCAAACCTAGAAGCCTACCGGGGTTGGGGTGGGGGGGGGGAGGAGTGATTGAATAGGTTTGCAAGCTTTTTCGATGGAAATGTCATAGAATTAGCAGCAGAGTAAAAACAAACAATTAGTCAGCAAGAAAACAACCACAAGAAAACACAAGGATTTTTATAGTGGCTCTGATCAAAATCTCACATCCACTCTTCCTCCTTCTCAGGAGAGGTTTTCACACTATATGATAAGGTTCTCCTGGATAACAAATCTGATCCACTAGATAATTATAAAACCACACCTTAGATTAACCCTAATCTAGTCGTCTCTACCAACAACCTATCACAATGAAGTAACCCTAGCTCCAGCTAGTAACCCTCTTCTTTAATTCACTCCGATTTGAGTACGCCAGCAAACACAAACTGATCTCATGATCGTAATGAAAATAATTTACAAAAATTCAATATCAATTAAGTACAATAGAAAAATCTTACAACCCTTTTATATATCAAACCATTCTCCAAAAGATTAGTTTTGTAGATCTGGAAGAACAACATCGGTGATGAAACTAGGACCATATACACTCAACGAAGAACTCGATCTGATGATGTATCTCGTTCCGAGGATGTAGACAAGACTCAGAGAGTCGGTGGCAATTGAGACCTCCTTTAAACCCTAGAAAGCACTTCTTTTTTCATCAATCACTCGTCATCTCTTTCTCAACAAGAAAGAGGCTCTATATATATGCTGAAGGTGGGGAAAAGTGCCACATATAGTTTCCATTCATTATACCATTTGAAATTCAAATAGGATCTGAAATCATCTCAGAACAGCAAGAAATAGCAAGATCCTTACATTTTATCACTCCAAAAAGGTAAGAAATATCAACAAAATTGGACTGAAAATTGCCTGCCAAAACCCAACGGATGGTTAGTTGGTCGATTGCCAACCCATCTAGATAGAGCCACAGAAGCGTAGCTCATCTGTCATCTTGTCCCAGAGAAAAACAACATTCTATTATCTATTTTGGTACATTTCAGGATATTCATGGTTCTGCCTTTGATTTACTAAAATGGTCATATCTTTAGATCTATAACTCCGATTTAGCTCAAACTTGATTGTATGGATTTATAATTGAATGACAAACAATCATGTGCTTCAGATCTGAAATTAACTAATTTACTAACCTACGCATTTCTTAAAACACGTTAGATATACATGAAACTTTATTATTTATCAAAGTGAGTCGATTGCGTAGACAATATCCCAACAAAACTGCAACAGGTTTTCAGATGATCTTGATCTATACCTAGCCAACCTAATTAAAAAAACCTACATCTACTACTTGAGGATGTCCTCTGCTCTCCTAATTATTAATGACGAAGCAAAAGTGGCTAACAGAAAAGTTTTCAAGAATCCTCTCTCTAAACCTTACACCTTAGGGTGTGTTTGGCAAGTTTGAAAATTATCTAGACTCGTTTTGAACTAGCTCCACTTGGCTTAGATTATGCTAAACTAGACTTTATTAAACTAGTTCTAACATAAACCCAGTTTAGCTAATTTGTAGACTAGACTCTATTTGAACTAGTTCTCTTATAAATCAAGTGAGGGTTGGTTTATTTCTAGTCTAGTTATTGAGCAAAAGTGGACCTTAAAAGAACTAGTTTTTTTTTCCATCTTTTTCATTTGCTAAACAAGGGCTAAGCTTATAGACTCATTTTATCTCTACTAAAACTAGTTTCCCAGTTTGCCAAACAGACCCTTAGTGTTTAGTACCACACACGTTGAACAACAAGCAAATTAGTCATTTTTATCATGAGCCCAGTAGGAAAAAAAATGCCACCGACTTGTGTGGCTTGAACACGGTTTGTTTAAAGAGTTCAACAACCCACAAAATTCTCTACACTTTCTGTACTTAGAAATGAAAACACTTCAATTCTATCCTTAACAAACATTGGATTACTATCGTGGCGAGTTGCAAGGCAATGAGAGTGGGTTCAAAGACTACGTACTACGTACTCATTAGACATGGAATTTTACACAATGCCACCACCACTCTTCATATAGTGTCGTCACTTACACGTAATGGTGAAGAAATATTGATTGAATTAAGATTTATTGAGGTGTATGCCAATTTTATATATATATATATATATATATATATATATATATATATATATATATATATATATATATATATATATATATATATATATATATATATATATAGAGCAAATCTCTTATAAACTTAAGTTTATAGGGAATAATATCACCAACTTTTTATCCATTGATTTTGTATTGAGATTTGTGCTAGCATGTGATACAAATCAAGGCACAAATCTCAAAGATAGCCTTGATGTGTAGCACAAATTTCAAAGCATAATGAAGGGATAAAAAAGTTGGTGGACAAGTGTTCATATCCACTTAAGTTTATAGGAGCTTTACTCTCTCTCTCTCTATATATATATATATATATATATATATATATATATATATATATATATATATATATATATATATATATATATATATATATATATATATATATATATATATATATATATATATATATATATATATATATGCTATAATAATATTTCTGAGAATAACCGATAATGGTGAGGTCCACCTTGCTAGTCACATCAAAAAGTCCGGACCTCACCACTCTATCTCTTGGTAGCTCATTTAAGAAAATGAGCCACCTCATATTCATCATTCCCTATATATATATATATATATATATATATATATATATATATATATATATATATATATATATATATATATATATATATATAACTTGGTACCAAGCACAAGTTTTTCATCTTCGCTACATATTAGTTTTATACATATTATGGTTTTAATTTTCATAATTTTGTTTTTAAACTCACAATCCTAATATATATGTATGTATATATATAACTTGGTACAGAGTATAAATTTTATACTTGGTAGTGAGGTGGTTCATTCTCATCCACTCATTGAAATGGAGGACCACATTCACATGGGTTAGAGAGTGGATGGGAATGCGATACTCACTACCAAGCACAAAATTTGTGCTTGGTACCAAGTTCCTATATATATATATAACCTATATATATATATATATATATATATATATATATATATATATATATATATATATATATATATATATATATATATATATATATATATAGAGCAAATCTCTTATAAACTTAAGTTTATAGGGAATAATATCACCAACTTTTTATCCATTGATTTTGTATTGAGATTTGTCTTTAGCATGTGATACAAATCAAGGCACAAATCTCAAAGATAGCCTTGATGTAGCACAAATTTCAAAGCATAATGAAGGGATAAAAAGTTGGACAAGTGTTCATATCCACTTAAGTTTATAGGAGCTTTACTCTCTCTCTCTCTCTATATATATATATATATATATATATATATATATATATATATATATATATATATATATATATATATATATATATATATATATATATATATATATATATATATATATATATATATATATATATATATATATATATATAGGTAATGAATATTGGTGATATGCTTAATGAGCACAAGAGATAGCCATGTGGTGAGGTCCACCTTGCTAGTCACATCAAAAAGTCCGGACCTCACCACTCTATCTCTTGGTAGCTCATTTAGCAAAATGAGTACACCTCATATTCATCATTCCCTATATATATATATATATATATATATATATATATATATATATATATATATATATATATATATATATATATATATATATATAACTTGGTACCAAGCACAAGTTTTCATCTTCGCTACATATTAGTTTTATACATATTATGGTTTTAATTTTCATAATTTTGTTTTTAAACTCACAATCCTAATATATATGTATGTATATATATAACTTGGTACAGAGTATAAATTTTTATACTTGGTAGTGAGGTGGTTCATTCTCATCCACTCATTGAAATGGAGACCACATTCACATGGGTTAGAGAGTGGATGGGAATGCGATACTCACTACCAAGCACAAAATTTGTGCTTGGTACCAAGTTCCTATATATATATATAACCTATATATATATATATATATATATATATATATATATATATATATATATATATATATATATATATATATATATATATATATATATATAGAGCAAATCTCTTATAAACTTAAGTTTATAGGGAATAATATACACCAACTTTTTATCCATTGATGTTGCCTTTAGATTTGTGCCATCAAGAGATGCACAAATCTCAAAATGAGCTTCATATCTTTCATGGATCCCAAGGCAATATCAATGGATAGAAAAGTTGGTGTATGACTATTCCCTATAAACTTAAGTTTATAGGAGATTTGCTTTATATATATATAAGCAAATCTCTTATAAACTTAAGTTTATAGGGAATAATATACACCAACTTTTTATCCATTGATGTTGCTTTTAGATTTGTGCCATCAAGAGATGCACAAATCTCAAAATGAGCTTCATATCTTTCATGGATCCCAAGGCAATATCAATGGATAGAAAAGTTGGTGTATGACTATTCCCTATAAACTTAAGTTTATAGGAGATTTGCTTTATATATATATATATAAGCAAATCTCTTATAAACTTAAGTTTATAGGAATAATATACACCAACTTTTTATCCATTGATGTTGCCTTTAGATTTGTGCCATCAAGAGATGCACAAATCTCAAAATGAGCTTCATATCTTTCATGGATCCCAAGGCAATATCAATGGATAGAAAAGTTGGTGATGACTATTCCCTATAAACTTAAGTTTATAGGAGATTTGCTTTATATATATATATATATATATATATATATATATATATATATATATATATATATATATATATGGAGTCAATATCATGAAGTTTAAAGCATTTTCGTGAATAAGAAAATAGTGTTATTTTATACTTATGCAGAAATGTACAATAGGAATTAACTGCTTATTATTCCCTAAAATTTTCTATTAGCAGTTAAACTCTTGAGTTTCGAACAAAGTTTTAAACGCATAAGAAAAGAGGAGATCTCACACTGAAATATTAGAAGGCCTCTCAATAACTCGGAAGGTACATATAACGACGAAGAGCTAATAAAACATTTAGATGTGATAAACAACTAATTATTTTTTTATAGTACATGAGGTGTATTTGCTAATTCATTAATTATAATGTATCTTAAACTAACAATGGCAAAGCATGTATTACCAATGTTTTCAGGCAAAAAGGTCCAAGACTAATTGTTGAAACTGGAAACAAAAAAAAAAAAAAAAAAAGCCGGGTAGAAGAAGAAATATTAATTATGACTAACGGCGAAGCATGGACATATTTCAAGGGATGGGTAAAATATATAAATCACACAACTGGAAGGGCAAGAATTATGAGAACATTCTCCCTTCTCGCTGTTTAAGCTTTCCGTTGCGGCAAAAGGTCGCCCTTCCACTGAGTTGACCGTTTCAACTCTTAAAGCTTCTGCATAGAAGGCTATATTCTACTTCATTGTGGATTTCTCTTTGACTTTTAAAGTCGAGTTGCCAAGTTCCTTGGATATGCTCCATAAATATCTTGAGCGCCTCCGTAAGTTTTAACTACAAATGTCATCCCAATGCTACAGTACTTGGTGGAATATTCTTTCTCATTTGGCGTTAATTCATTGAGTGTTGGAAGTTAGGAAGTGTATTTAAAATGTGCAAGCTGTTTTTTTTTTGTCCTTTTTTGGTAAATGACTTCTACGTCTATGTCAGCATGTAAGTGAAATACAATATTTATTTAAAAAATAAAATTATTGTTGAAAGTGCAATGTGAACATGATGTAGCAAAATAGGATCAAATAGTAAATATAGTTAAAATCATTTAATTAAAATTGATTACTATTTTTATCACTTTCATGTGATTTCACCACTTTTTTAGGAGAAGTCAAAATTGCATTAAATCCTATGAGTCAATTTTTTTACATTTCACTTTCATAACCACTTGCATGCAAGCAAATAAAAAACTAAATTGTTAAAAAAAATGACTTTCTCACTTTCTTCTTTCATTTGCATGCAAACACGCCCCCATAAAGTACTTAAACTTCTAAATAATAGAGAGGAATCACATTAATGCTAAATGTGTGTGTGATTTGAATGAAAATGGAGGAAAAGAAAATAAAATAATTGAGAAAAGTAATTTCCACTGTCTGGTAAGAGAGAAAAACAAAAAGAAAAATAAAAAGTAAATTACCTAAAGAAAAATAGATTTAGAAATTTTTATTTTTTTCTTCCCCACAGCATAGAGAAGCTGCAGAAGAAAGATGTCGAGGCTGACGGGCGCCCAGGAGTGTCCAAAGCTCATGTCCTGCCCTGCTGAACCCTACCAATTTTTTCCCGCCCGGATTAGAAAAAGCCTAGAAAATCGAGCTCGGGTCCGAGTTGGTTAGCCGGTGCCTTGATCCAGAGATCTTGAGGGCATGGGGGTCTAAGTGCATATATATATATATATATATATATATATATATATATATATATATATATATATATATATATATATATATATATATATATATATATAGGAATGCTTCTATAAACTTAAGTGGATAGGAAATAGTCATCCACCAACTTTTTATCCATTGATGTTGCCTTGGGATCCGAGAAAGATATGAAGAGCCTTTTGAGATTTGTGCATCTCTTGATGGTACAAATCTAAACACAAAATGAGTGGAGAAAAGCTCAGGGATGCCACCTCCTATCCACTTAAGTTGATAGGAGCTCACACACACACACACACACACACACACACACACACACACACACACACACACACACACATATATATATATATATATATATATATATATATATATATATATATATATATATATATATATATATATATATATATATATGGGTTTTGCCTTCAAACCCAAAGATTTACCTTGCTTTATTTCTAAACCCAAGTTGTTTTATTTGTTCCTATAAACCCAATTAACTTTATGTATTTGTCTTTAAACCCAATCTTCCAAATATATTACAAAATTATGTGGTCTCTCCTTAAAATTTTTAAAACCCCATTTTACCCCTCTCATTCCCTCCATTCTCTCTCTCTCTCTCTCTCTCTCTCTATCCCCCACTCCACCACCCCCAAATTTTTGGAATTTATAGAAAAGAGCCTAAAAGTATTGAATTGCAAAAATACCCTCAAAATTCAAAGTTTATAAATAAACATATTGAAAATTTTAAACCTACAAACAGTATTAAAAATGTAGGAATTACGAACAATCAGTGAAAATTTTGAAATTTTTAGAAAACACCCTAACAATTTTGAAAATTACAAATAACACCCTAAAATTCAAAATTTACAAAACAATCTAAAAGAACAAAACTACAAACATGTATTTTTTGTAAATGTTTGTAAGTTTTGATCTTTTAGGTGTTTTTATAAAAATTTTAAGATTTTGTATGTAAATTTTGAATTTTAGGGTGTTTTTGCAATTCAAACCTTTTAGGGCTTTTTACAAATTCAAAAAATTCAGAGGGAGAGAGAATGGAGGGAAAGAAAGGGGTAAAATGGGGTTTTAAAATTTTTAAGGGGACCACTTAGGTATATAGTGTATTTAGAAAATTGGGTTTAAAGATAAATATACAAAGTTGGTTGGGTTTATAGGTACAAATAAAACTACTTGGGTTTAAATATAAATCAAGGTAAAGCTTTGGGTTTTAAAATAAAAACCCCATATATATATATATATATATATATATATATATATATATATATATATATATATATATATATATATATATATATATATATATAGTAAAGCTCTATAAACTTAAGTGGATATGAGCCATTAGTCCACCAACTTTTTTATCCATTGATTTTGTACTGAGATTTGTGCTAGCATGTAATACAAATAAAGACACAATTCTCAAAGATAGCATTGATGTGTAGCACAAATCTCAAAGCATAATGAAGGGATAAAAGTTTGGTGGACAAGTGCTCCTATCCACTTAAGTTTATGGGAGCCTTACTATATATATATATATATATATATATATATATATATATATATATATATATATATATATATATATATATATATATATATATATATATATATATATATATATATATATATATATATAGTTAGTAAAGCTCCTATAAACTTAAGTGGATATGAGCCATTAGTCCACCAACTTTTTTATCCATTGATTTTGTCTTGAGATTTGTGCTAGCATGTAATACAAATAAAGACACAATTCTCAAAGATAGCATTGATGTGTAGCACAAATCTCAAAGCATAATGAAGGGATAAAAGTTTGGTGGACAAGTGCTCTATCCACTTAAGTTGATAGAAGCTTATATATATATATATATATATATATATATATATATATATATATATATATATATATATATATATATATATATATATATATATATATATATATATATATATATATATATATATAGTTAGTAAAGCTCCTATAAACTTAAGTGGATATGAGCCATTTGTCCACCAACTTTTTTATCCATTGATTTTGTCTTGAGATTTGTGCTAGCATGTAATAAAAATAAAGACACAATTCTCAAAGATAGTATTGATGTGTAGCACAAATCTCAAAGCATAATGAAGGGATAAAAGTTTGGTGGACAAGTGCTCCTATCCACTTAAGTTTATAGGAGCATTACTATATATATATATATATATATATATATATATATATATATATATATATATATATATATATATATATATATATATATATATATAGATCAAATCTCCTATAAACTTAAGTTTATAGGGAATAGTATACACCAATTTTTTATCCATCGATGTTGCCTTAGATTTGTACCATCAAGAGATGCACAAATGCATAAAATGGGCTTCATATCTTTCATGGATCCCAATGCAACATCAATGAATAGAAAAGTTGGTGTATGACTATTCCCTATAAACTTAAGTTTATAGGAGATTTGCTATATATATATATATATATATATATATATATATATATATATATATATATATATATATATATATATATATATATATATATATATATATATATATATATATATATATATATATATATATATAGTTAGTAAAGCTCTATAAACTTAAGTTTATAGGAATAGTATACACCAATTTTTTATCCATCGATGTTGTTTTTAGATTTGTGCCATCAAGAGATGCACAAATTTCAAAATGGGCTTCATATATTTCATGGATCCCAAGGCAACATTAATGGATAGAAAAGTTGGTGGATGACTATTCCCTATAAACTTAAGTTTATAGAGATTTATATATATATATATATATATATATATATATATATATATATATATATATATATATATATATATATATATATATATATATATATATATATATATATATATATATAAAATAACAAATCTCCTATAAACTTAAGTTTATAGGGAATAGTATACACCAATTTTTTATCCATCGATGTTGCCTTAGATTTGTGCCATCAAGAGATGCACAAATTTCAAAATGGGCTTCATATATTTCATGGATCCCAAGGCAACATTAATGGATAGAAAAGTTGGTGTATGACTATTCCCTATAAACTTAAGTTTATAGAGATTTATATATATATATATATATATATATATATATATATATATATATATATATATATATATATATATATATATATATATATATATATATATATATATATATATTTAGAGCAAGGTTTCTATGAACTTAAGTTCACAATGAATAATGGTACACCAATATTTTTATCCACTCATCTTGTCTTGAGATTTGTGATGCACAAATCTCAAAATGGGCTTCATATCTTTCATGGATCCCAAAGCAAGATGAGTCGTTAGAAAAGTTGGTGTACCACTATTCATTATGAACTTAAGTTCATAAGAGGCTCGCTCTATATATATATAGAGCAAGGCTCCTATAAACTTAAGTTGATAAAAGATAGTGTCCATCAACTTTTATATCCATTGATGTTGCCTTGATATAGGTGAAATCAAGATGCACACAAATCTCAAAGATGGGCTTTATATCTTTCACGGATCCCAAGGCAACATCAATGGTTAGAAAAGTTGGTGGATGACTATTCCCTATAAACTTAAGTTGATAGAAGCTTATATATATATATATATATATATATATATATATATATATATATATATATATATATATATATATATATATATATATATATATATATATATATACTCCTATAAACTTAAGTGGATAGGAAATAGTCATCCACCAATTTTTTATCCATTAATGTTGCCTTAGGATCCATGAAAGATATGAAGAGCATTTTGAGATTTGTGCATCTCTTGATGGCAAAATCTAAACACAAGATGAGTAGATAAAAATTTGGTGGACAAGACCTCCTATCCACTTAAGTTGATAGAAGCTTATATATATATATATATATATATATATATATATATATATATATATATATATATATATATATATATATATATATATTGTAGCGCCGAAAATTGCCTAAGTCCCGAACATAGCTCGTGATGTTGAGTTGATGACCGATGAGCCATCCGACAATATAACGGTGAACCGGTGATATCGTAACAACAAGCGAGTGAACAAAGCGCAATAAGCACATCGTGAAGTATCACGAGTCAATGGGAACGGCAAAACAACGAAGAAGCGACTCAACCATGAGCCGCAGGATACCCATAAAAGACTTAGCACCACGTGTGTCTTGTTCCTACCATGGGCATTGCACCTATGGGAGGTTGTAGATCTCCTTTCTAGCTTTCTAGCATCTTGGATCAATTCATTCCGAGAACGGACGAGAGTTAGAGCCGAAACAACCGAGAGGGTCCAGTACATTTCACATCTGCAGGATTCCAATGATGTCTCACACATTTAGACCATGATACGGTTCGAATATGAGGAAGATCAAAATATAGAAGTTGTATCTCTCTTCACCATCTTTCCAAAACATCTTTAATCGCATCAATCGGAGGTCGGATGAGAGAATTAGACCTAAAATAGCCGGGCATATCGATTTGTCTCGGCGGGCGAACAGACTCGGCCGAGCATAAAACGCGTTTTTGACGGTTTTCTCAGGATTTGAGCCTTCCAACCACCTTGATATTATCTCTAAACATGGTTAAGAGGTTATGGGCTGAAGATATGATCAAATCATCCATTCTTATCCGAAAACAAGGCTTCTAAAACCTATAAATACCGCCCGAGGGCCTTCATTGAAAGAGGCGTCGAGAAAAAGCTTTGCCGAAGCCTTGTCAGTTGGGAGAGTAAGAGGAGCACGAATTTCAAGGAGAAGGAACAGATCTTGGCGAACTCTTAAGGGCTATTATCATCCTTTGTGAGATAATCCCCAGGGCTATTATCCTCCTTCGTGAGATAATCCCCTCAAAAAGGTTCGATCGCCCGGATCTACAATCGCGAGGTAGCGGGTCGAATTACTCTGAAGCAATGGCTGTGATTTCTCCTAGTAGATCTCACCCGCTCCGGCGATCCTCTCCTTCGTGAGCGTGATCCCCGAAGGCGATCCTCTCCTTCGTGAGTGTGATTCCCTTAGGCGCTTCGTTTCCTTCGTGAAACGAGCCCCTTTACGTCTGTAGTTCCAGAACCCGAGTTTTCACTCGGATCGGGATTGCGCGGTGGTCCACGGACACAAAAGTCCCGACACGGGCAAAGAACCCGCATAGCGAGGATCTCGATATAACAGAGAGCCTCGTGTTTGTTCAAAAGGATAAAAGTTGTAATCTTTTTTGATTTTCATTGTACGCCTTAAAATAAAAGGCATTTCTTTTGAATTTTGGTTTAGGCCAAAGAGTTTGTAAACAGTTCAAATCAATGACAATCAAACCGACTTTTACCGCGAACAAGCTGGCGACCACAGTGGGAGCCAACGATCTCAGATCTGAGATCGTCGTGTCGCAACCGCGGATCGAGATCTTGCCTCCAAAGAAGGCCTTTTCATGGAGGAGGGCGCAAGAAGACAACCCTCATACAACCGTTGCCGAGATCTCCCCTCACAACTTTATTCCGGCAATCCAGCAAGCCAGGGGTTCAGATCACAACGTGTTGATTTCGACGAAGAGGGCACGTCAAAGGCGACGCCAACGCCAAGCTCGCCAACTTGCAAAGATGTTGGAACAAAGTTGATGGAATCCGCTACTATGCGCACTTGGAGTACGTGAAGCGCCGGCCACCTCAAATTGCTTGCAATTCCTCCAATCCATCGACCGACGAATGGGTTCTCGTCAAGAGAACTCGTTCGACCCTGAAGGAGCGTATTCAGAAACGCCGTGCACGTGCCGCTCAAGCTCGCGCTCTTGCAAGAAAGACACAAGACTTGAACAAGAGGGAAGTGGTCAAAAAACCACAAAAATCCCGTCAAGTTTGGGTGCCAAAGCCCAAGACGACACAAAAATCAGAGTGCAACACAGCCGAATCCTCCTTTCAACGCCGACGCAGTCCATGCCGCCTCGGCCCCGAGATTGGGGGTCGCGTATGCACTCCTGTCAAACCGATCACTACCCAAAGGTGTCCTGTCGCATCCAAACAAACGGGACACCTCAATATGCGTGTTAGGTGTCGTGCATAAGAGAATTCCAGTCGCGTCTAGACTGGGGGTTCATGTCGAGGCCCAGGAGCCCGTTAAGACTCCACGCTCGCAAGGAGGTTGTCTTAAACGAGCGACTCCTGATGTGACCTTGGATCGTTCAAAGGCGATAACAAATAAGCCTGAGAATGTCAACAAGGTTCTTCATCCCCAAAGAAGGCGTGTCCGTCAAAGACAACGTTATACTTGAGGTACCACACCAACAAGCGATGGATTGCTCCAATTAGCTGCGCCATCAGGCTGGGGGTGTGAAGAAATCCCAAAAGGAGAGTGTTCAAGAAACCAACTCTCACTCTCCATATAGGAGACCTATCGAGGCGATGTCGTCAAAATGTAGGCGCCCGGACCGTTTCACAAAAGGTCTCGATGTTAGAAACTTCTTGCTGGCGTGAAGCCCAAGCAAAACACTTCCACCGAGAAAATCCTCCCTCGGGATGATGAATTCCTTGAAGTCACCATCAACATGGTTGGCAAAGAAAAGTCGGTAATTACTTCAAAAGTCTCTAATCCCGACTTTTCTCCCGAAGAAAAATTGATTCGTGGATAGCTCAACGGATGTCTCGGCTCAACTAGAAGCCGTCGGACATAGGGATTACAGGAGATCCATGAAGGACTATCCTCGAGTGATGAACTTTCGAATACTTGCTCATAATCGCCTCGACGATACAATGTCCAAAGACGACAAGCTCTGAAGCGTTCATGGTCGCTCGACCGGGTGACCCAAATAATTCAGGGGCTTCGCTAGGGCGGAAAGATCTTCAAGTTTGAAATGGAGATGGCTATGCAGCCAGATGAGAGAGATGCATGACCAACAAATCAGAGCTCGGCGAATCATCGGGGTGAAACAAGTCGCCGCAATAACGCCACCAAGAGGAAAGCAACTCGCATGTGGACGAAGATCGCAACGCAAATAGCCAAAACTCGGGGTGGTCCCATTGTTATTCCTCAAAATCGTCGAAGGAAAATGCGGCGAGGATGAAATGATGAAAGAGCTGGAGGATAAGGTCAACGCCTTGATTTCGCTCAAGAGGTAAAGAAGACCGATGCCACGCCCAGACTAAGAGAGTGGGAGTCGATCCGTATCCGTCGAAGTTTAATTTGATTAACTTCATACCGTTCGGCGGAAAGGATCCCCACTCAACATTTGGTCTATTTCAAATCCCACTTGGCGCTATTTCGTAACGAGCCCTTGATGGTTCGGTCATTCGTTGGCACTCTTCGAGGAGCCGCCGATTAGTACCGCCGCCTGCCGTGGAGCATCAATAGTTGGGACGACATGGAAAGCTCGTTCCTCAATAATTTCTTTGGCGGCGACACTGAAGTATCGATCGGAACCCTTTGGACGAAGCGTAAGGATGGGGAGTCTGCTGACGCTTTGTTAAACGCCCGCAACAAGGCTATGAAGCTGCGGGGATCACATCGGAATTCATTACAGGGCGTGCCACAATAATCTTTCAATCAATGTCTTGGAAGTCCCGGGGTTATGCCATCCAAAATATGGAAAGAGCCGAAGAGCGGGAGCAAGTCAACGCTTCCTCAAAAGGAAAAAGGCCGAAGAGGCCAACCGATGGCTAAAGCGCTGCAGCTGGCGATGACATTCATCAACAAAGAACCTTGGGGCAACAAAGGACTCCTAAGTTGAGATTCCAGGAGGAGTATTCTTTCGATGATGATGAAGTTCCAGCCATCTTCAAATATCTCCTCGCTAACAACAAAATCAAGCTGCCACCTATCATGAATCAGGAGGAAGCTAGCAATACTTCGGATCCAAAGTAATGCGTCGTACCACGGAGGGTCCATCACCCACCAAGGCTTGTATTACTCGAAGAATAACATCAAGCCTTGGTTGACGCCGGCGTCATAGCGAAATAGGCTAAACAAGAATGGCAAACACTCCGATAGGTACATGAGTATAAACTGCTCCCTCTGCACTCCGGCGAATATACAGTATAAAGCGCTCCCTCTGCTCGGTGAGTATACAGTATAAACTGTTCCCTTTCCTCCGATGAGTATAAGAGGTTAAACTGCTCCTCCGTTACTCCAAAAAGGTATATGAGTATAAACTACTTTCTATTTTGTTGAGAAGTTCCTGGAGAATATCTTCTATAAAATATTCTTAAGGATAACTTGACAAACCCCAATTTACTCCCAGGTTGGGTCTTCGGACCTTAGAACAACGCGTCACAATGAAAAATTACCGATTGGATTTCAAGAAAAAAATTCTTGATGCCGGTCAACGCGTCGTAAAAGAGAGTTTACCAATCTAAAGATACATCTGAAAAAAATTTCTCCCGCTGTGGTCAGTCCTACAACGAGTATCACAGTAGAGAGTTCACCGATTAAAGGACGAACCCTCAATCTCTTCCCGCTATGGTCGGGCTTCTACGCCAAGCGACGAATGGAGAATTCACGATCCAAGGTTAAGCCTCACGAAATTGGATGGTCAGTTCGACTACAACTCACC